>JBBBDQ010000559.1:2557500-2712500 GCA_037127315.1 Ascarosepion bandense
AGTTCAGTTTCACATATACTAAATATAGATTTGTGGTTGTAGATTTTTATCGTCACCATTTTAAATAGTTTTTCAGGTTCTTTTTTTATCTTTTTCGTCTGAATTGTTTTAATTACTTTTTTCTTTTCTTTCTGTTTAAAATAAATGAAAGAAGGAAGAGAAATTAGAAATTTATTTTTGTGTAGTGTCTTTTGAAAAAAATACAAAAAATGTATAATAAAAAAAAAACGTCACACTGTAACTTTTACTCTAGCCGACTTGGGCCTCTGGTTAAAAGGAGGCTGGACGCCCACAGCCCAGAAACAATGCAGCTACTTGTATTTAAAAAAGAAAAAAATGAAACAATATTGACCAATCACAATTCATGTTGATTGAACACGTGATGGATCACAAAATGAATGTTGACACTACATTATTATTATTATTATTATTATTATTATTATTATTATTATTATTATTATTGTGAATAATATTATTGTTATTTATGATAAAATTATTTTGCTGAGTATTTTCATTCCTCATCAAGAAGTAAAAAATGCTTGCTGACGAGGTCCAAATGTTTTATTAGTAAGGCTTTTCATTTTTATATATATATATATATATATATATATATATATATATATTGAAAGAAATATGAAAAGCAATGTAAATCCTGTGATATTGTCACAATGGATTGGCCAATTTCAGCACGTAAATGAAAATTATTGTTGTATGTTACTTGTACATTTTATCAGTACTAGAACCAACTTCGTGTCATCAAGCTCAGTTGCAGTCGCTATCATTGTTTTGCTTATATTTATGTCACAAATTTTTTCTTCTTTTTTTTTAATCGATTTGTAGTCATAGTTGTTTTATTCTTTATTGTATATTTTTGTTTGATTTTTTTATTTAGTTTTGTAATGAAAGAAAAAATATTGTGTAGTGAAAATTTTACACTAATAACAAAAATATTTAAAAGAAAGAAGCGTGAGTATCAAAATATTTGATATAATCATTCAATCTATAAAAAAATAAATATAAAAAGAACAAAATTAAAAAAAAAATAAACTGTACGTAAAAATATAAAAAAAAGTTTTTTAAAATCCTCCCCAGCCGAAAATTTTATTTCTTTTTATTTTATTTTATTCCTTTATTTTATGGTTTTCGACTTTTTTTAAAACAAGTAAAAAAAAAACAAAAATCAAAAAACAAAACAAAATTACAGATATTTGAAATATATACGTATTATTTCTGGGGAGGGGGCTTAGATTTTTTATATGTTTTTCTTCTTGAAAACTCCTTTTTAGATGGTGATATTAATGAATGCGATTTATTGTAAATTACTGTTATAATAATTGTGTGATAGATGCCATATTGGATGGGAGAGAGTATAAAAGTGTTTATTTAAATATAATGACAATATTAAGAGAATGAAAATGAGTGTGCATTTGTGTATGTCTGATTGAGTTCAAATGCGCACGCTTGCGCAACTTTTCGTGTATGCACATGCGCAGTATCAATTGCTTGAGTTTTTTCGAGTGTCAGTAGTAATTACAAATTGAGCGAGATTACAGTAAAATACCAACATTTTTCTTCTATCACATTATTATTATTATTTATTTATATATCTTTTTCATTTTTTGGGGTGGGGGGGCTTTTTCTTTCTTTTGAACCAGTAAATTTAAATGGTTCAAAATCCCAATTAACGAAAGCGACAAAAATCGAACCAAAATATACAAAAACAAAAAACTAATAATAATCCATGACGAAATAAATAAATGAAAAGAAACAGCGGAAAGTTCGACTTTCCCCAATAAATGCACGTTCAAGCAATACTTATTATTATGACTTTCCCAGCCGTGGTCCCCTATTTAAACAAAAAGTATCAAATGAAAAAATATATTTAAAAAATTTAATATAAAAAATACGTAGATAAATAGATGAACTCACCTGAACCCCATTTCATCAATTTATTTGGAAGTCTAGATCGTATCTTTGGTGATAATTATTCAAGTCTCTTCTGTGTGATCGGTCCAAGTTTGCCCTATAGATTTTTTTTCGCTTGTATATGCGAGTAGGTAACAAAATCATAGATGTTGTACATGGTGGCTGTATGACTGTGAATTGTCCAACATATGTGGGATAGTGATATTATTGTTTACTTTTTTAACATGAACATTATGTGCGCCTCAAGATAACTCTGTGAAACAGTTCGTATGCTTATTTCAAATTTTGTTTATTATAGTTAAAAGTAATATAATTATAATAATTATTCATATTATAATTGTAAGCACTAAAACGGCTCTTTTTTTTTCAAATTTCGCATTTTATTTTTTACGTTTATTAAAACCGCAGCTATAATACTAGAAAGTATAAAAAAATATGAAAAAAGACGAAACGAAGTATAAAAAAAGCGTTGAATAAAATAAATGAACAGAGTTTTTTAACAAATGAACGTATAGTTTCCTTTCAGTTTGCCTTGTTACCATATCATATATATATATTATGTATGTACGTAAGTATGGATGTATATATCCAAACGAATACCTTCATGTACACACAGGCATACATATAATCTTACAAATACACACATGGACACATGCGAATGAGAATTACAAACCAGTTAATATACACTAAATGATATACATACACATATACATATGTGTGTGCATGTCGTGCGTGTGTTAGCTTGTACGTTTTCACATATAAGTGTGTATGTGCGTATATACAGGGTGTTCATAAAGTTCGTGTGCACTTTCAAAACTTTCAAATACAAATAAAGTTATAATTGTTTTAAAGTTCACATGAACTTTATGGCCACCCTGTATATCTATAAATAGAGATATAGTCACACAAAGGCATTATCTTCGGAGAAAATATCATAAAGTATATAACAGGCATTATCCTTTTGCTAATAGGGATTATATTACAACAATAAAATAAACCAGAAATAAAGTGTAACATTTTGAAGTATTATGCATACAATTGTTCCATATTTGTATATTGATGGGGTAAATAATTCATCTTAAGGCCAAAATCCACTTTAAATTCATTTCACTTTTTCTAATGATGAAAGAGTTACAAGATAATGCTCGGGGTTGTTGTTCATTTTTGACTAGTATTTCTTTCATCATTAATCGTTACTCGTAAAAGGTTATTGATAATGCGCAATGTTTCACCGAAAATATCTCAGACGATTACATTTCATAGGACTAGAGTAATTAAAACAATATCATGGAATATTTGTGGAATACAGAGAAAAGCAAATTTCATTGACATCTGCTAGTGAAACATTAGAAACTTAATCGTAAATATTACGTTATGTTAAGAATGGCTCATATGTTTCAAATCATGATGAAGCCTTTCCAATATTACCAATCCACTCTAATTTAAATGTCATAGAATAACAAGGTGCAGTAAAACACAAAATAACTAAAGGAATAACATGTAAGAAAGCCTGGTCATTGATTAATAACAATTTACATTAATACACCGAGTGTATTTCATATATATATATATATATGATTGTAAAAGTATACGTGTACGTGTGTGTATATGAAGGTGCGTAGATATATATATATTCAACTCACATACCTGTGGAAGATGCGCGCGAAAGATCTTTTTTCCCATTTGTTAAGGGAAAGGTTGTTTATTTATTTATTTTTCTGTGTTATTTTTATTGTTGGAATATGTTTGTTTGTATCAAACCCAAAGCGGAAAATGAAGAAACAAAGAAATTAAAGAATACCATCCCGGGTGTTCGTATTTTTCACCTCAAATGCAATGTAATTTTTCTCTCATTTCTTTATTTTATACATCAATATTAATTGTATTGTTATTTGCATTTTTTGTCTTACAAATTGCACACACATACACACACTTTCACACACTTTCACACACTTTCACGCACATTCATTTATATATATATATATATATATATATATATATATATAACCTTTAATATACATACACGCATATACAAAAGCATATATGTCAAGATTCTTGTCCTCTACGGTATATTGTGAAATATCATATATGATGAAATAAATAGTATCCAATAACACCGAAACACATACACACAAAGGCATATCATAAGTTATTTACAAGCTATAAACCTCATTCTATATCACTTAATTGTGCGATATCTTAAAGCGACTGTAACAATATTTGTTATATTTAAATATGTATATGAGACAAAATTATGTCTAAATTTTTTATAACAGAACTAATTTAATTAATGGCAACATGTTCTACTGTGTCATATATATATATATATATATATATATATATATATATATATATAATATTCAGAGAAAATTCAGCACATAGACGCTTATAAACCAGGATTTATTTCGACGATGTAAATTTAATTACATTGTCTCTTTCAGACTGTTAAAAAATAAACAAGTTCACTCAGAATATATACATCATGTTCATCACGATTTCAAAATTTCGTGCCGACTTTAAATATATTATAACATATATATACATGTGTGTATATATATATATATATATATATATATATATATATACACATACATGTATATATATACATATATATATATATATATATATATATATATACTGATCTCGATATACATATACAAATGCATAAAAGTAGATAGATAGATAGATAGATAGATAGATAGATAGATAGATAGATCTACATACTCCGCTACGCACACAGATGCATATACTACACATAAATACACATACACATATATGCATATATGCACTTGAATATGTCTAGATACATGTCGGCGTATATTTTTGTCAAGTTATGTCTGTCTTTATATACTTATGACATATATTTGACAATACAATGTCTATGTCATCTATATATAGAGAAAAGCTTATATATATATATATATATATATATATATATATATATATATATATATATATATATTCGGTATATGAATATATGAATGTAGATATTTGTTCATATATCTATATTATATGGATATATATATATATGTGTGTGTGTGTGTGTGTGTGCATGCATACGTAGTTACTAACATTCATACGCATATTGTGTTTCTAAGGCGATACATAATTTGTATATGTGTATATACATACACACACATACACACCCAAGTACAAATATATATATATATATATATATTTATATATATATATGTGTGTGTGTGTGTGTATGTGTGTGTGTGTGAGAGAGAGAGAGAGAGAGAGAGAAATTCTGAATCTAATTCAGACGAATCTGAATAGTGTATTGCGTGTATATATATATATATATACACAATATGCTATTCAGATCCGTCTGAATTAGATTCAGGTTAATAACATTTGAAGCAATATTGCTTCAAATGTTATTAACCTCGAATTGAAAATAGATTATATATATATATATATATATATATATATATATATATATATATATATATATATATTGATCTGTATTGAAATCGGCTGAAAAAGTAAACTAATGCAACTAATAAAATTACACGTTCTAATTAGATGCCTATATATACGTATATATGTAGATGTTGCTTACGTTCACAAATCTGTTTCATTATGCATCACTGATCGTTTCGCTAATGCGCAAAGTTCGTCAGTCTTTGTCCTTTCAAAACAGAAGCGAACGGAACATAAGTAAGTTTTTTTTTTCTTTCTTATCCGTCATCATTGTCAGTCAGTTTTTTTATTGATATGCACACTTGTGGAAGATGCGCGCGACAGCCAGTTTTTCTTCATGAGCAGCTATGGACAATTTGATAATTTCTAGCTGACAATGATAGTGGGTTTCCTGAATAGTGATCATGTTTTCCAGCCACTATCGAATGCCTTATGCCTATTTTGACGCTAAAATAGAAGTTGTTATTACTATAGAAAGAAAATAAATAATAATATATATGGTAACTGGCCGACACTGCCGATATTAGTCACTATCGGTCTTTTCTTTTTAGTTCTTTTAATGAAATTATTAGCTTTCGAAAATTATTTTATATTCAAAGAATTAAAAGATTTTTTATACAAATAATGTTTTTCCTTTTGGCAGCTAAGTCTTAACTAGATTATTTTGATAAGTACATAAATAATTCCTATCTCAAATAAAGAGATTACGAGAAATATGTTTCATTGTAATCGAAATTTAATGAAATAGCGTCTACGAACAGTTTGTCGTCTTTCTGTGATGTCTTAATTCCAGAGACTATCAATACGATAATAAGTTGAATTCTTGCTAGGTGCTTCGCATTTGTGGCCTTGTATAAGACTATATTAAGCTTAGAAAATTCTTATAGGATGATTCACGGCGGATTAATGGGTTTTAAGCCTTTCTCAAAGACCATTATTTCTGTGATCTGTCCGATCCAATGGGTGCCTAGTATTTGTATTGCAAAGCGACAGGAAGCTTAATATATTCTTATGAACGATTAATGTCATATTAATGTAATTTTTATCCTATTATAAATCAAAGACTCGACAATAGAAATTATTGCGAAAAAATAAAAATCCGCCGAATTTACCTTCAAAAAATAACGATAGAAAAGAATCAATAAAACAAGTAATTTTAATGCAGCTACGGGCATCGAATTCATTGTTATTAACCTGTAATCTTCGGTGTTTCCTAAACATAAAAAATGAATTAAATATATACTGACCAGAATGAAAAAAATGAAAGTTTGCACAATAATTTATAATATACACGCACCTCTTCATCTAGAGACATATAAACACGTATATATACATGTCAGTATTTACATATATTTGCATTTAAATCTATTAAGTTATATATATATATATATATATATATATATATATATATATATATATATATATATATAACTTATACATATATCTGCATTCTTAAATAGACTGTCTTGATAGGAAATATTAATGCTATATTCAATCACCTTTGATAAGTTCGCCATCCAAGTCTAAAGGATGGAAATGTGCTTAACTTGTTCCGTACGCATGTGCCTATGGTTCCTGACGATTAAAAATTGCGCCATTGAAGATTCTTGGTCAAATGATGGAAAACATAAAACAGACAACCGAACAATAAAAAAAAACAAGAGATATTAACCTACAGTTGACACAGTATCGCTCACATTCAAAAACATATAACACAACGAAAAAGCAGCTACATAGTTTTATTATTTGAGTGCCTAGATTATATAACATATATTCGTAGATGTATAAAGTATTGTTTTGTAGATTAGACATTAAGTGTTCTACAACGGGATTCGAAGCCAGGAACAAACTACGATATGAAATGCTGGGTTTTAGCGTAAGCAAGTACTTGCATTTTGGAAGCCTGGAAATAAAACAAACTTAATACACTTTATCTGAACTTACGATTAATAAATATCCCTGTATGGGAAACTAACAATGTTATATTTTGTTTTAGTCAATTTTGTGATTTTTGTAGCGTTTTATAGATTTGTTTTAGCGATATATATATATATATATATATATATATATATATATACCTGTACTTGAAATTGTCTTTTATATAAAATGAAAATGGAGGAACAAATATGTAGCTAAAAGAAATAAGAAGTTAGTCTAAAATGATACTAGCAAAATTATACTAACTATAATCATACTAAATAAATTAGTCTGATATTATACACTCACTAAAGGCAGATGTCAAAACGTCTGTTTGAATTTACTTAAAAGGATTATTCTCATTAAATAAGAATAAAAATAATAGTTTGTTTCTGTATTTAATGTTTATATACATATATGTAGGTCTATACGTATATATGTAAATATATATATATATATATATATATATATATATATATTTATATATTTATATACATATAAACATATAAACATTCACACACACACACATATATATATATTACGTTGTATATTTTTCTGATAATTATTTCTCATAATTCATTCATACTTTAACATTTGACTACAAATTGTAAATTTAAAGTTTTTTTTTTATATTATATAGTAAATAAAAATCACAATAATAGTAATTCATCATCATCATCATCATTATCATTCCGATGACTGGGTGTGGTCGTAGTGTCACTAAGCAGCAGTACACCCAACCAGCCACCTCCAGATGTATTTCTTTCGTGTTAATGTTTCAGTTTCTGTTAAGGATCTTCCAAGCACTCAGTGATATTGTTAACCATTTTTCTCTGTCTGTCTCTTCTTTTGTCTACGGTGAGACCTTGTAGGATGTTGTTGGGAAGAACAACATTATTTTAATAATAATAATAATAATAATAATAATAATTCTTAATAGTGGTAGTAGTAAAAACAAAGAATTATTACTGAAATCCAAAATATTTAGGCTTTAAATTACTCGCGAATGGTCGATAAGCTGTTTCACTAATGTTCAATAAAACATCTATAAACAATTCAAAATGTTAAAAGTTGCAAAAGTCACCTCTTGATATATCAACCATAATTTCAAAATGTTTCTCGGGATCACGTTTCCTTTTCGTTAAACTCTCTCTCTCTCTCTCTCTCTCTCTCTCTCTCTCTCTCTCTCTCTCTTCGATATCTTTTCCTCCATATATTTCAAAGATATTTTATCTGTCGCTCAAACATTCGAATACATATCAATATATATATATATATATATATATATATATACGTGGGCATTGTTTATAAATCTATAACTCCGTGTAATTTAAGTTCTTATGAGTCCGTAGTAAAATATGGGTATTTCCCAATCTGCAGGTCTCTTTTATGTCTAAGAAGCTTGCTTGAATTCTTGTGACTGTATCCTGGTGCTCATGCTTAGTAACGATCGAGATAGACAGATAGATAGAGAGAGAGAGAGAAAGAGAGAGAGATATGAACCGACAGAAGACAGATAGATAGATAGAGAGAGAGAGAGAGAGGGAAAGAGAGAGAGAGAAAGAGAGAGAGATAGAACCGACTGAAGATAGATAGATAGATAGATAGATAGAGAGAGAGATATGAACTGACTGAAGATAGATAGATAGATAGAGAGAGAGAGAAAGAGAGAGAGCGAAAGAGAGAGAGAGATATGAACCGACTGAAGATAGATAGATAGAGAGAGAGAGAGAGAGAGAGAGAGAGAGAGATATGAACCGACTGAAGATAGATAGATAGATAGATAGATAGATAGATAGATAGATAGCTCTATTATATCTAAGTTAGGATTTTGTTTTCTCTATTTTATATATGTGCAGTCTTTCCTTTGAAGTTAAATATTTTGTCGAAATAATAATAGCAAGTATTGTGTTATTAAAATATGACAAAATATACAATATAGAGGGTACACGTTTTTGCGCTCACACACAGACACACACACAAATATATGTGTGTGTGTGTGTGTGTGTGTGTGTGTGTGTGTGTGTGTGTGTGTAAGTTAAAACTATAAAGAATATAAAAATACATTAAAATAAATTTGTATGTTCTATGACAGAGATCCAATCCTCTTTCATATTAAACCTCGTGTTTTTACCCGGCCATAATTTTTAGTTTCGTATACGTTGAAACGTATAATCGTCAAGACATGTATACTTCCATAGGTACATAAAATTCAAGAAGTACATATTTATATATGCGACTACACGCAAAGTGAAATTTTCTGTGGCCTGCACAAAAAAAAAAAAAAAATTCGTTCAATACTGAGATAACATTGCACATTTGAATTCCCGCCACATCATAAGCCTAAGATCGAAAATTACCGCCAGGACATAAAAGCGCTTAATTATGAAACGCTGTATATTTATGCATACGTCTATGAGGATTATTACTGAAATGCTCTCGATCCGAACAAGAATCGCATAGCGTAGAGTCATAGATAGCAAATGTTATTTCACATATTCACCCTCGAATTTCAATTCACTTGGTAAATCGTTTACCTAGTTTATCCTATAGTGGGTTATCTTATCTATTATTTTTCTGTTTCTAGTGGGAGTCCGTTCTAGTAAAGGGTAGTTGTATACTGTTGCAGGTTAACGGAATTTGGCCTTGTGGTAGATAGCCCACTATAAATCATAAAATGATTACAAATCAAGAAAAGCAATTTGAGTTGAAAATAACATTTATATATACACATATCAATTAATGTTTTTTTACAATTAAAGTAATACTTGAATATAGGTTCAACGGTGGTTAAAATGTTCATGGCAAATAATAAGCTGAAAGAGATTTAAGGCTTAGGAATGTGGGGAGCGTTGTGACTAAGGAATGTCTTTGATATAGTCGCTCCTTAGGTCAGTAAGTAGTTTTGAGACAGGGAAGAAGGAAGTAGAGGTGAAGGGACGAAGGGACTTGGTCAAGAGAGATATTAATTACTCTCGCCTGTCACCGTCAGTCTGTCAGCTGGGTGCTTTCTCTGTCTACTTTTTATATCTACTTTTAGGATCAAAGCAGCTCGTTTGGGATTTCACACTTGTATTTGATTCTGGGCTTCCCATTGGCTGATAAATAAAATTCGTGTCGGCTCGCGAAATGGAAATTTAATATTTGAATAATTTTTATTTTTCAACCGGAACGGTTGAAAAATAAAAATTATCTGCGCGAACACGGCGGCGCACGGACGACTTTTGGTCATTTGCCTTTTTGTCGTTATAGAGCAAACATCCGGTCCATCGCTTTTGCTCGGTATCACCACAATCCTTTCCAAAAGAAATCCCGACGCTTAGTTATTGAATTCTGCTACTGTTGCTACAGCATTTACCGTCAAATCATTAAAAACTTTTCTACATTTCAAACACCTTTTGAAGGTTGGAAAAAGGAAAGAGATATAACGAGATCTGATTAATATAGTGAATGGTTTATAGATTTATACCCAAAATTCGGCAAAACATTCTTTGTCTTGCAAGCCTTGTAAATATGAGCCATCTTCAGAGGGGTTACAAGGACGTTAACATAAAAACATCCACCATCAGCGATGATTTTATCTTGTGTTGACATAAGACATTGATAGGCAACGATAACATTTACCAAAAATAGCAAACGCAGTTCGTAAATTTGTAATGCGGTTCTATGACATCACACCGCGTGAGAGCTCGAAATGATAACAGAACCATATATTTAAATGCAATGTAATGTGTTATGACCAGATTTAAACGTGATTTTATTAAGTGTGAGTTATTTGGATTTAATGTAGATGGCCTCCAATATCTGAAGGTTCTTTTTACTGTGTGTATGAGAGAGCCAAAAGCTTAGAATCAACTTAATAAAAAATTATCCAAATGTTGGAGAATTTTTGTCTTTATTTTCATCTGAAATTAAAGCCAAAATACGATGTTTAGAACTGTTCATGATTAAACATAATAGACAGTCATTGTTTCTTATATTTAACAATATATGTTTCGAAAACTATCTGCTGCTTCGATACACTAAATATATATATATATGCGTGTGTGCGTGTGTGTGTGTGTGTGTGTGTGTGTGTGTGTGTGTGTGTGTGTGTGTGTGAGTGCGTGCGCGTGTGTGTATGTAGTTTTGTTGCCAAGAATAAATTTTCCGAAATTCGTAACTTACAATTATTGCGATTTTTAAGCTACGAGTAAATAAACAGATCTGATTATAAGTTTCTTTGCTTTTTATCGTAGAATGATCCGACCATTTTTGTAAAGAAAATATTCCTTTGCTTTGGTGTAATCTGTTAAAACAATTAATGTTTCAATTAAATGTATATATGAGATGCTCACTGTATGTGTATAGCAAGAAAGACTAAATCAAATAGCAAAACATCGTCAGTTCCTTTATCTACACGTGTGTAATTGTACTCGTAAGAATATGCCTCTATGGGTTTCATATGTACACAGCACAGTCACACATACGCAGAGGGAGGGAGAGAGAGAAAAAAAACTTGCAGATAGAGTAATTTACATCGTTGGGTAGATTCATGGCTGCTCCGATATATTTATTATGAGAGTGACAATGTGCTGATGGTATTTTTTTTTTAATCGCATCACCCCGAACAAGACAGTAATGCCACTGATGTGCAGGGGGCTACATAAGAGCAAAAAGATTAATTAGAAGAGAGTAAACACCTGTTGCAGAGGCACCGGTGACTTAAGTTCGTTGGAGCAGGAGCCATGAAAGTATTTTTCTGGTAACGCTTGCAATGTAGACACACTCAAAACATCAGAATATTGAAGATGTAAAACCGATTAGCCTGAAGAATTTTCAGCGCCTCTTTTGATATGTGTAAACAGACCTAATTTATATTTGTCTCATGCGGATTACTAAAGACCAAGTTTTAAATTTAGCAGATAGACTAACATTAGATATCTATTAACAGGCATAGATAGATAGATAGATAGATAGATAGATAGATAGATAGATAGATAGATAGATAGATAATTTTCTAAGCGCCACTTAGATGTGACACAAGTTCTAAAGTATGGAACATTCAGTGAGTATAGCTAGCTATCTATCTAGCTAGCTAGCTAGATAGATAGATAGATAGATAGATAGATAGATAGATTTACACAAAACTTTCTATAATAGAGATGATGATGATGATGATGATGATGATGATGATGATGATGATGATGATGATGATGATGATGATGATGATGATGATGATGGAAATAAAACTAAGAAATATTCAAAGATGAATTTTCTTCACATTTTAAGTTAAAAAATCGGAGTCATGAAAGCCATTGTTGTTAATATTAAAATCCAGGACATTTCCAAAATGTCTCAATTTTTTCCAAAAGAAAAGCGCCTAGTATGATTTTAGTGGACTCCGCTGATATCAGTAATCACAAAAAAAAAATCAGGTATTCAAGCGTTAAACAACATTATTCTCATTGCTTGTAATAATTTGTAAAGTTTTCTAAATATTTCAATGGAAAATACTGGTAACAAGAAGCCAGATGCAGAATAAAATCCGTGCATCGGCATTTATATAGAATACATATACACACACAAACCTACTAGTTAAGTGTCATAGATGCGTACATTTCTAACTACTAACAAAGGTTGGTATTCAATACTAGGAAAAAAAGAGTCTATAAATGCTGATTTGTTTAAGATGATCTAGGCAAATTCCGTTTAGATGATTGGCACAAAACAATCTTATAAAATTATTTCAGTTTGACTCTGTGCAGGATTAAGACAAATTTAATAAACATACATAGACACATTGACATCAGAATACAGATACTAACACAACACACATGAGTTGATATATATATATATATATATATATATATAATGGGCATACATTTTATATATACATACATATAAATATATATATATATATATATATATATATATAAATGAGCATATATTTTATATATATATATATATATATATATATACAAACATACATACATATATATATATATATATATATATATATATATATATATACGCGAAATCCGTTAAGAAATGGATTAGTCCCGACAGATTTTTTATTTATTTGTTTAAGCATCATTTTTAATAGATATACGTATCTGAGTAGATATCCTAATTTTTTTTAATTAAACAGTATATTTATTTATATTCATTGGCCTATATAACCGAGAAATCTTGTTAGGAAAATAAGCCTCCTTCGGCAGCATTCTTACCTATGTCCTCCAAAAAAGAGAAAAATGTTTATTTAAAGGCATTATTGCGGGGTTTGTTTGATCGTCGTTCGTGGCCGAGCGGTCTAAAATACGTCAGATCAATTGACGTTTTTGGTTAGGGCATGCAGGCTTGCGGATTTTCCTAACAAAAGGTTTTGATTATTCAGGCTAGTAGATATAATATATTGTTTAATTAAATATAAATATATTGTTGTTTAATCCTAAAACAACAGAGTGTTTACTCAAATACGAGTATCCATTACAAATGTTTAAACAAATATATATATGTTTGTATAACGGCCACCAAATATCTTTTATTGGGGTTTTTGCTAGTGTCGAATAAGTCTTTTCATGTCAGGCAGAGGCTTTAAAGAGACTTGAAATTATGTGCTATGTTCCGTTAAAATCTATTCCATCGTCAGATCACGTGAATTCACGTCCAAACATTCAAATATTAACGGTGGTGACATGATATTAGCAATTTCAAGACTTTCCACGTTCCTTCATTTAAAATGACCAACCATGATCGAATGTTTTTGAAACATAACACATAAATTTGGCAAGATCCCATGCGAGTCTCCTGCTGCCTTTAAACGACTTATTCGAGACCAAGGAAAAACTTGCCACAAAGCTCAACAGAGAACCTATGCCCATTCTATTCAATAGAATATATTAAAACGAAGAATTGTTGTCTAACACACACACACACACACACACACACACACACACACACACACACACACATATATATATATATATATATATATGTATGGAGATTATAAACAAAGTGGAAAAGCAATGATCGACTCGTCTCGCCGACGTCTGTTTGTTTCGGTTTATTCAAGTCAGAATGAAAAACAAATCTGTGTGTAATGTTTGAGGATAAGAGAGCAATATATATATATATATATATATATATATATATATATATATTTCATAGGTAAATTCAGATTTACATTTGAATAAAAGCTATTTCAACAGGTCTGCTAGAGACATGCATTGTTCAACTCTAGTCGAACGTCATTTTACGTCATATAATAGGCATTTTGAAATAGCTATTCCCCAAATGTAAATCTGAGTTTACATATGAAATAAATGAATATCTGCTTTGTAAATTAAATTTACATCGAACTCTCTGTTGGATCAGTTTAATATTTCACCTATATTACTAGAATCCATTGGGATTATTTACCAATCTCTGCTGTATTTATTACTGTTATATATATATATATATATATATATATATATATATATATATTGGTTGTCGGATTGTCGGATCTCATAAAATAAATTAATTTATGGTTCCTCTTATCCTAAAAAAATTCACCGCATATTTTCCTTATGAAATGTTTTGTTTTTCATTTTAATTTGATGAGACCAACAGACGACGAAACGCGTCGTTTATATCTTTTCTACTTTGTCTCATTCTCAACATTTGTTTCATATACTATGATATACCTTACAATACAAATACACACATATATCTATATCTATATATCTATCTATGCATATATATATATATATATATATATATATATATATATATATATATATATATATATGCATAGATTGGTGCGTGTAAGCGTGTGTGTGAATGTACAAATGAGTATGTGTGGAAAATGAAACTTTTAAAAAAAAGTATTGGTAAGTTTGATATATTATGTGATATATTAATGTTTCTTTTTCGCAATTTCTGTTCTGTGTTAGGGTCTGTTTTGAGGTAGGTTGCTCATAGTGTGTAGGGCGGAAATATCGCCACTATGTTGCCCCGAACGAAAAATTTAACAAAAAAATGCGAAAAGAAAAAATACAAAATAAATATAAAAGGGCGGGAGATTTTTGACGTCAGTTTGCATATCTCGATGTATAAATACTTTGGGTATTCTATACGATGTTAACTTTGTTACTTTTGGGGAAATAAAAAGAAAATTATCAAGTTGTTGTTTTAAAGTATTAAAAAAGAGAAGTGTAGAAATTGCCAAATAAAATTTGAAATTAAATCCGTGTTTTTCATTTTTATTTGTTTGTTTCTTTGTTTTTCCTATAATGGGGTCAGTCAGTTAAGTACCATACGTGATACATGTTTGGGCAATTATGTCTCGAGACATGACTGACCGGACAGAACGTTTTCCCGTAGTAGGTTGCCATTACTTTATGCTGTGGACTATTTTCTATTTTTATATATAAGGCTGTAGAATCCAATTTAACTCATAGCTACTGGGAGAAGAGATACGTTAACACCTTTCCTAATGGTATTTGCGCGTAAGTGAATGCAACGAATTCAACTGAAATTCGATCTCGGCTCTCCGATTTCTCGTTCCCAGCCGATATCCACTACACCACAACTTTAAAAATATATGGTTCATGCTTCTTCCATTTCCTGTAGTTTTAATCCGTTTTTTTTTATTATCTTTTTCTTTCCATCATTTTGGTAACTTCTTGGCATTCGCACCGGAAGATCCAATACGAACATTTCAGAGTGTTTGTGTATCAGAGATGTTAGAAAGAGTTGGAGGAGCCTAATGGTGATTACGAAGATCCGGTAGCTCGGAAAACTCACTTTGATCATTCTGATAAGAAAAGAACTCCCAGATTTCTTGGTGAGGGTCTCAGACTCAACACGGAGGCCTACATTAAGAATCTTGAGACGGTAATGCTGTCCTGAGTCAAAAGAGTGGCTGCTGGAAGACCCTATGTCTGGTAACGAAATTGAAGAGGGTAAAAGAAGAAAATACCTCAATGTAAAGATAAATGGACCGTAAAATTATTACTCGA
The DNA here is from genome assembly GCA_037127315.1 of Ascarosepion bandense. NCBI lineage: Eukaryota > Metazoa > Mollusca > Cephalopoda > Sepiida > Sepiidae > Ascarosepion > Ascarosepion bandense. Next base: position 2,573,754 of record JBBBDQ010000559.1, read on the forward strand.
TTCAGGAAGTGATATCTCGGTAATAAACGAGCAAACATGGGAAAAAATGATTATCCACCGTTGACTAACACAGACAAAATTGCTAGGGGAGTGTCAGAAAAAAGGCTTAAGTTTAAAGGTGAATTAAAAGGTAACATTTCGTTCATGGGAAAAATTCACAAATCTGTATCTGTATATGTGCCCCCGGGTTCAGAAAACCTCTTAGACTAGATAGTATTGTTCAACTTACGGGAATTACCGGTAAATGCTTTCTGTAACAAATTTAACGTCATGGAGAACGATAAGACGAAGGAAACAGAAAAATTTATTACGTATTTGAAAAATGAATTCCCGCGCGTCTTTTCAGAAGGACTAGGTCTGTGCACAAAAACAGAAGTCAACTTCGAATTGAAAGAAAATGTGAAACCAATTTTTAGTCGGTTGCTCAGATTGGACGTCTCCAGCCGTATGTATAAAAAAGAAAAACCGAAAAATCTGATTTTTCGACAGCTTTAAATGACTGTTTGAAAGACCATGCACATCCTCTACTGTTTTCTGAAGATATATTCACTGTTAAAGTCAGTGAAGAATGTTCGAAGTACCTGACAATAAACACGTATAAAGGGATATTTAAACTAAATCGACTTCCGTTTGGATTGAAGGCAGCTCCAAGTCTATTCCAGCAAATAATGGACACAATGTTGGCTGGTATGGCGTATGCAATCGCATATTTGGATGATATTTTGAATAAAAGTGAAAATGAGGAACAACACAAAACACATATTAGAGCAGCATTTCAGAGAATTGAGGAATACGGGTTCAAGCTGAGTACTGAAAATGTGAGTTCTTCTTAAAGAAGATAAAATATTTAGGGCAGATCATTGACAGTAAAGGAAGAAAACCGTATCCAGAAAGGGCTGAGACTATAAAAAATATGCCAGCACCTGATAATGTGGCTAAACTCCAGGCGTTTTGGGGATTAGTAAGTTACTATGGCAATTATATCCCGAAAATGTATGATATGAGAGCTCCTTTAAATGAGTCGTTGAAAAAGGGCGCAAAGTGGATATGGGCAAAAGAATGCGAGCATGCTTTCAAAAAATAAAAATGTGTATATAAACCGACCTATCGTTAGTGCATTTCGACCCGAAGAAGAAAATTATTGGAGCAGTAGATGCCAGTAATGGGGGACTAGATGCTGTATTGCTTCATAAATTCGAGGACGGATCTAAGAAGTCAATAGCACATTCCTCGAGAACGTTACCGCCCACTGAACGAAATTACAGTCAAATTGAAAAAGAGAGTTTATCAATAATTTACAGTCAGTTAAGTGCCATACGTGATACACGCTTGGGCGATCATGCCTCGAAAGAGACATGATTGACTAGGCAGAAGATTATCCCGCAGTAGGTTGCCATTGCTTTCTGCGGTAGACTGGTTGCCGACCAAGGTTATAGAACCCAATCTGTAATTGTTATTTAACCCATAACCGGAAGGAATAGACGGATTAATACCTTTCCCAAGGGTATTTGCGCGTAAGTGAATGCAATGAATTCGGCTGGAATTCGAACTCGGCTCCCCGATTTCTCGTTCCGAGCCGATATCCAATGCACCACAACGCACATCAATAATCTACACTGTGAAAAAATTTCACAGGTTTCTATACGGAAGAGAGTTTATTCTGCAAACAGATCACAAACGGTTGTTATCAATATTTGAAAAAAAAGAAAGGTATACCAACTCATACAAAAAATCGACTACAGCGTTGAGATGTAATTCTATTGGATTATAATTTCAAAATGGAATATGTGCCTTCAAAGAAGCTAGGTGAGGCCGATGGATTATCAAGATAATTACCTGAATATAGGGAACCACTGAAAGAAACGGTAATAGCGTCGCTAAGAGACGAAGGTGAGTTGTCTGGTATGCAGCACTATTAACACTATTACCAGTTACGCTAGAAGATGTAAAAAAAAAAAAAAAACAGAGGAAAACGATGATTTCATTAAAAAAAAAAATGAAAAAGCAAGTCTGGTTAACTGAGAAATCTAAAAAATGAAGTAGTGTGTCACCGTTTTTAAGTCGAAGAAAACTACGAGAAAAGAAAACCAGATGACTAAAGCATATAATCCAGGTGAAAAAGCTTTTTTTCAAGAACTTTAGGGCTGGAAAAATGTATTGGAAAGAAGGAATTATAACCAAAAGAGCTGTACAGGTCATATATGACATAAAAGGGGGAAAATTTCGGTGCAAAAGACATTGGAATCAATTGAGACCCAGTCACACTACAGAAATCACGGAAAATACTAAAGAAATTCCAATGGAAGTCCTGTATGACACATTTGAAATTCCCGTTCAAGCAAGTGTAACACCCCAACGGACCGTCCGAACAATTCCTCCGGCGGCCGTTCTCCACGCTGTGATGTTTGCCGGGAGTTTGTTGAAAATGTCGGAGCCTCAAGCTGGAGGTACAAGATTAAACTATAAGGAACACAATTCCACAACTTGGATGAGTTGAAAGGATGCTTTATTTCGTTTAGAGTTAGCCTTTTCGGTTGGGGCAGGCGAATATGACACACAGCTCTAACTCTAATTAATGGAGATCAACAAATCCGAACTGACCGAAACAAGACGAACGGAGATTCTTACTTCAAGCACACGCCCGGCGGAACTAACTTGAAAACTCACTAACTAACTTCTATTTATTTAAAATGAATCCGGAAATCCGGAAATGCTTTAAACCACCGGTTGATAAGCAATTGGCGACTGCAAGTCCGAAATTTCAGGGCACTTAAATTTTCCTTCTTTTGATGTGTAAACATCTTGCGGACGTATTTTTTCCAGGATTTTTTTTTTTATCTTTTTATCTTAATAAAGCTTCCGCCGGAAAATTCTTAATGTGTGATCAAGATACACTAAAAGACAGCCTTTGACCTGGTCATTCAAAAAAACCTATTTCCTGAACTTTATCTTTTATCACATTAAATCACCGAGTCAAGTGTCAAATATTTAACGGAAGAGTGGTAGGACTTAAAACAGTAATCTGATACCCTTGTCTCTTCCACAATTTTCCTCATAAAAGAAAAAGCGTTTATTTATTTATTTTTTCTCTTTTGTTAAAACAAAACATGTTTTTAATCTATTTTCTATTCTTAACCATTTTCTATTTTAATCTATTATAATAAAATACATATTTTACAAAGCACCTTAATATACGCCTAGTTATCGTGTCACACAAGTCAACCTTCGTCAGTGGAGGTGTTCTCGACCTCAAGGCCAAAGGTACCAGTGTGTCAATACGGCAGGGAGGGTTAAGGTGAAAAAGTCTTAGGAAAAAAGTCAATCGTTTATGTCCAGACTCTAAAAAGAGAAAATATGGAAGCTAAATTTCACGGGAAAATTTCAGTCAAGGGGAGGTGATATAACGACTATGTAATGAATATGCATACACTTTGGTTCTCCCTCACAGTAATGTGATTGGCTGCTGTCAGCTATAAATACAGACGAAGGCGAGGACGCATAGAGATTTACAGGTCTACGACTATTGGTCTACGTCTATTGACTACGCCAACGTCTCAGGATACTGCATACGACGAGTACTGTCTATTATGTCTACGTGCTAGATTGTCCTACCCGGCTACATTTGCCTAAACCGCTTAGCTACCTAGAAATATATATAATTCCCTTCCGGGACATCAGTATTCAAAACAAAATCGTTAGAAATAAAGAAAAGATATTGAAATGTTACGTGATATCAGTCCTTCTGTATGGCAATCTCCTCAAAGCTGAAGAAGAGACTTGAAGCAACAGAAACGTTGTTCTACAGAATGACACTAAGGATATCATGTATCGAACATGTGAACACATAGGAACTTTTATAGAAAATAGAAACAAAAAAAAGATACTTAACAACAGGGAAAGACAGTTGATATTTCTAGGACACATAATGATGACAGAGGGCTTGGAAAATCTGGCACTCACAGGAGAGATTGAAGGCAAGAGTGACAGAGGAAAACAACGCATAACCTACTTCGTTAGCTTGAGTAAATGAATAGCGGGACAAGTTTAGGAGAAATAACAAACAGACAAATTTATTAAAAGCTACGAAAGAGAAGAAATTGTGGAGAGCCATGAACGCCTACGTCCTGAGGGGACACAGCATATAAATAAGAACACGAATCACATCTAGTGACTGTTCGTAAATTAAATGTAGAGAATAAAGGTTTAAAGGGTGTAAAATCTCTTGTAAATTACCCCTTGTCTGGTAAGGGTAGACATGAACAATAGGGTTCACCGGACCGTTATTCAGTAGTAAGAAAATTGAAATTTTTTGGACATGTAATGAGGAAGAAGTGCTAAGAGAATTGAATACTCACGGGAAATACCAATGGCAAGAAGGACAGTAGAAGACAGCTAGCGGACGAGCTTGAGTGAACGGATACAGAACAGCGGGCGAAAGGCTTGGAAAAAAGAAAACAGATACTAAGGGCTACATAAGATAGGGGATTGTGGAGAACCATTATTGATCACATCGTTAATGGACGACACAGAAGATAATAATAATAATATTGTTAAAAACCAGAAGGAGAAAACTTGTCTATTAATTGATATGGCTTGTCCAGCGGATTGTAACATAGCAATCAAGGAATTTGACAAACTGTCAAAATATAAAGACCTGGAAATTGAAATAGAAAAAATGTGGAAATTGAAAACAAGTGTTGTGCCAGTGATAGTAGGTGCACTTGGAATGATAAAAAATGGAACAAAACAACACATTGAAAGAATCCCTGGAAACCCCAGCTTAAGAGACATACAAAAAATTGTCTTATTAAGTACAGCCCACACACTAAGGAAAACTTTATCTATGTAATGCTGGGGATGATAGGGAAGATAGAAAAACATGAAATGAAGCCATAACAACACGCCACTACCTGCCTTAGGTCTCCCCGCAGACTTGGTTGGTAGTGAGACCAAAGCAGAAATCGAAATATGATGAAAAATGACATAATAATAATAATCTGCACCAAACTCAGTTACATTAGTTTTAAAACTGTTTTGGGATAGGTGCTTTACGAAACCGAATATCATGCATCAGCTTTAAGGAGAGAAAAAGAAAAACTGATTTTAATCATCTATCCTGAATCTGAATGAGTGCTAAGTACAAAAATACTAACTAAAACTATAATGTTATCTTTTTTTTTTCTTTTTACACAGCATTTTCAAGTGAATAAGACCAGCAAAAGGTTAAACTAATTTGCCGCATTTAGAATAAAGCAACTAAGCCGTTAGTTTTACTTTTCAACCTCTTATTATCTGTGCGTTGATAAAATAGAGACCGGTTACTCATTACTGACATGTTATTTTATCTATGAAGAAAGATTGAACAATAAGCAACTCTCACAAAATGGTGTCCCGAGAGGCCGGGACTGACCAGTTTCGATAAATTTCCTAAATTACTGAAGCTAGTCATCGAAATCTGTTGTGTCGGAAAAGGTTAGCAGACAATTGGTAATGCTGGCCTTAGAATGGTCTTACAAAATACAGTGTCATGCAGGTGAGACCTAAGGCAAGATGACAAGAAAAGAAACATGACAGGTGCGTATGTGCCAAGTCTGTGAGGAGTTCCTAATGAAAAGATTGCAGTGTTAAGCTCTACTGTACACGTTTTCGTTTTAACTTCCTCTTTTTCCCTCTCTTTCTTTCTGTTTTCTTTGCCATTTTATTTTCATTTTTTCCGCTTGTTCAATATCTTTGGCTTTCTCTTCTAATTTTTTAATGCATCTATCAAACGTTCTCATTACTTGCCACTCTTAATATTTTTTCTCTTGGTATCTCTCCCCAAACCCCCGCCATCCACTTGCTCAAGCCTATCAAATATGTCTCACACTGCTTTACCCTGTCTCTCTTTTCTTTTATCCGTCCTGTGAGTATTAGATTCTTGAAACCCTCCTTTCTCATTATGTGTCCCATAAACATCAGCTGTCTCTTATAAAAACACAAAAACTTGTTCCTAGGATTTTTAAAATTTTGAACTAAAGCGTCTCAGACCTATAACTAGCAAGACAATGAAAACAAATCTCAAGATAAAAAAAAATAAATACTGGGAGCATGCGAGATAAATCAAACAAAATCACCAAAAATAGAGGACTATATATATATATATATATATATATATTGTGAGAAGGATTATATATATACATATATATATTTAGTGTATCGAGGCAGCAGATAATTTTCTAAACATATACTGTTAAATATAAGTGACAATGAATGCCTATTATGTTTAATCACGAGCCGTTCTAAACATCGTATTTTGGCTTTAATTTCAGGTGAAAATAAAGACAAAAATTCGCCAACATTTGGATAAGTTTTTATTGTTATGTGAGCCGAAAGCTTAGAATCAACTTAATAAAAATCTATCCAAATGTTGGAGAATTGTTGTCTTTATTTTCACCTGAAATTAAAGCCAAAATACGATGTTTAGAACCGCTCATGATAAAACATAATAGATATTCATTGTCTTTTATATTTAACAATATATGTTTAGAATATATATATGTGTGTGTGTGTGTGTGTGTGTGTGTGTGTGTGTGTACGCATCGCTCATTCAGTAAAAATGAATTTGAGCACTCTAGCTATTGGGCGCGTAATATGATATGCGCTAAAAAGACTGCCTTCTTCCACCGAACGCCCCGTGGCCCAGGGGTAGAGTCGCCGCCTGACGCCAATTCGGTCGGATTTGAGCCTGGGTTATGTAGCAATCGGAGTCTAACCGTACTGATGAGCTGTGATACAGCGAAACAGATCTGTCTGCGGATGACAACAATATATATATATATATATATATATATATATTGTGAGAAGGATTATATATATATAGTGGTTTCTCTTATCGTAAACGCTAAATGAGGGTCAGCAGTGTATGGTGCCTTTCGTTTTACACGTATGCATGGGTTTTCTGTCCAGTATGCATTTGTGTTGAACAATTAGCCATCCAGCTACTGATCAGCCTGCACTAAGACTTGCTTTATGTGGTCAGTTGCTTGTACGACACAAAATTTATCGTAAATAATCAGGCCAGTAGATATAAATATATAATACTGTTTAATTAAAAACAGAATATCTACTTAAATATGAGTATCGATCAAAAATAATGTTCAAACAAATCATTTCAAATTGTCGGTTGTTTATAACCAAGTTGATGAGTTAAAAAATGAGTTTGATGACAAGAGATTCTTGACATGTTGCAAAGGAGATAGAAAACTATGCCAAGACATGGAACGGAATATAGGAAACTACACAACGAAATAAGGAGTAAATGCAAAGAGGAATGGCTCAACAACAAATGTGCCGAAGTAGAGAGATTGAGCAAGACTAATAAAGGAGAAATGCATAAAGAAATAAGGGAACTGATAGGACAAAGAACATGCTCCTCGACAAGTTGTATAAAACCCAAGGATGTAACGATCATATTAGAGAAAGAGGAAATGCTCCAGCGATGGGAAGAATATATAAAAGATCTCTTCCACGACAAGAGAGAGCAACCGATAGTAAACAAAGATGCTGACGGACTGGAAATACTAAAATCCGAAGTGAAAGCTGCAATGGCCAAAGTGAATAGGAACAAAGCAGCTGGACGAGATGGCATTGTAATAGAAATGATGACAGCCTAAGAAGATTTTGGCATAGGGAAAATTACGGAAATAATAAATTAAACCTACAGCAGTGGTGTAATACCAGATGACGTAAGCAAATCAATTTTCATAGCTCTGCCTAAGAAGCAAGGTGCAATCGAATGAGAACTTCACCGAACAATCAGTTTAATGAGCCACATAACGAAACTCATTGTCCGAACTCTGATGAATAGACCGCGAAGTAGAATCAGACCGGAAATAAGACAAGAACACTGCAGTTTCGTCAAGGACTCTGGAACAAGGAATGCGCTATTTATGCTTAGGTTGCTATCAAAAAGGGCGATACAAATGAAAAAATAAGTTTACCTGTGTTTTGTAGACTGTGCAAAGGTGTTTATTAAAGTACGACACAAGGAATTGATAGAATTACTCAGCAACCTCGACATATTTAGTTGACAAATATATCAGAGCAATATAAAACATCTACTAGCAGAAAACCGCTTGCATACGGACAGCAAACGAATTCAGCAGATATACAAAGATAGAAAAGGGACGTAAAACAAAGATGTGTCTTTCACCAAATTTATTCAACTTGTACAGCGAGACTATTTTGAGGACACCTAGAAATTATACCAACATTCGTCATTGGTGGTCACAATCTAAACAATATAAGATACGTAGATGATACAGTGCTGATAGCTGACACGGAAAGACAACTACAAGATCTCCTAAAAAAAAGAACTACAAATAAAATCCAAGAAAAGGACTACAAATAAACTCCAAGAAAAGGACTACAAATAAACTCCAAGAAAAGGACTACAAATAAACTCCAAAAAAAGGACTACAAATAAACTACAAGAAAACCGAACGAAGGAGCCCAAAATGCCAATTACAGGTTGGGGATACTAAAATCAAGCAAGTACAAAAATTTAAGTACTTTGGAAGTGTTCTAACGGAAGGCGGAAAGTTCTACACTGAGATAGATAGATAGATAGATAGTGACAAATTGCTGTTATTTTTTCAAGTATCTTACTGGTAGAAAGGCATTTTTTCGGCAAGCAGATTTTTTTCATAAAGCGCTCGATATCAAGATAGAAGTAGAGAGTTAATAGAATTATTGTGCGGAAGTTTGTCATTTTTCTGAGCGGGTTTATTTAACTCACGCCAACTTCGAAGATTCGTCAAGGCAGTGTTGTGATGTCTTCACTTTTCAGAAGTTTTGATTTTTCTAGGTGTTTTGTTTTGAAGAGTGAATACAACACAATAATGCCTTCACGAAACGTCGAAGCCGGCAAAACTGAAATAACACTGCTCAAGTAAATGACAAACTTCTTCACATTAATATATATATATATATATATATATATATACAACACACTGTTCTACTTTTGTATATCTTTTGTACTTTGTATCGAGCACTTTTTCTTGTGGTTGGTTCCGTTTGGGGTTTTTTTCTTTACTGCGGAGTATTGAATGTTTTGTTCTTATTCCGTGGATTTCTTTTTTTTCTCCCCATTCATCCGGCGCCTCAGTGCACCGGATTGTAACGGAATTAGGTTCTGTTTGTTAATGGTTTTTTTAAGGTTTATCTTAGTATAAATTTACAACCTAAATACTTACAGAGTCTATTTAGTTATTATTTTGATTATATATATATATATATATATATATATATATATATATATATATATATATATCGTTAAATATAAGAAACAATGAATGTCTATTATGTTTAATCATGAGCCGTTCTAAATAACGTATTTTGGCTTTAATTTTCAGGTGGAAATTAAAGCCAAAATACGATGTTTAGTACGGCTCATTATTAAACATAATAGACATTCATTGTTTCTTATATTTAACGATATATATATATATATATATATATATATATATATATATATATATATATATAATTTTAATTAGTATTTTTTCCAGCTTGATAAAAATTCATGAAAGCGTTTTATAAAGGTTTTTCTTAATTAATTTTTGTTTAATCATTTCACCCAAAGCAAGGCAGTTTTACTACCACTGTTGCGCAGTGGGGTTACATAGAGGAAGTAATGAGAAAGAGGGGTAGGTTATAGGGGGTGTCAGGGGGTATGAGATGAGAATACTGGTGTGATGGGAGTGGATGGATGTAAAAAAGAGCTTGAGAGAAAGGATGCGAGTCAGTGAGATAAGAGATGACTATTGACCTTGCATTTAAATTCTTGGATATTTGAGCTGTAGGAGAAGCAAGTATATGGAAGAGAATTCTAGGCGGGAATTGCGAGAAAAGAAGCTGTCAGAGTAGAAATTGCGGTTACATTTTATCGGTTTCACTGTAACAGGGTGGGATCTAGTTGCTAGTCTAGTAGCTCGAGTAAATTCATACATAGGTGGCACCAGGGAGCTATAGTCACTGGAGCAGAAGCCATAAAAGTATTTTTAGAAGAGACACAGGGGAGCCATATCACGCCGGTGAGAGAGCGACTGCAGCCGAGCTACCAAGTCGGGATCGATCACATTCCAGCTTCTCCTTTGGATTTTGTCAAGAACCCCGAGAAGATTTGTTGATTATCTGGAAAAAAAAGACCGTTTTTAAAAATATCTTAGGGCATCACTTATATATATATATATACACGCATAAAGAAAGAAAAATAGTGGATTTTAAAATTAAATACACACAAGCTATGGTTAAATAGGGACTTAGGTGTTTTGAATCTTTACAAATATTTCAATAGCTAAATTTTTTAGATACATTCAAAAATATTTTTATCGCAAACAAAATTTATAAGTATGATTAAAGATAGGTTTACGTTTAAAATATTTTTAAAAGATCTGTCGCTTTCTGCGTCACTTGATGTAGAAACACTCTCTCCACAGACGTGTCACGTGATGTAAACAAATGCGTCACGTGATGTAAACAGACTCTCTCCACAGACGCTCTCGCGAAATACGTTTCTAATTTGAATTTTGAAATCATTTGTTTCTGATGAAGGACCGAGGACGGTCTGAAATATAAAATATAATAACAGAAATAAACAAATACTGTCAAAAAAATACATTTTTAAACTCACAACTTTTTAATAGTTTTTCCTATATATATATATATATATATATATATATATATATATATATATATATATTCCTGTTTGTATACAAAATAATAGCTTAAAGAAAGGTGTTTTAAAACTATTTTCAGTTATTTTGATATGTTTTGTACTTCAACCAATCACATGTTGTCTTCAATATATGTATTAATCAAGCACGTCACCCAAACGGCACATCGAGATAACAGGTCTGATACACTACAGACTGTCCCGCTATTTGAAGTTATTAAACGAATGAATTTTCAAATGATAACTGACACAACATTATAAAGTTGCACAAAGACGGTAAGGGGTATCGAAAAATTGCTTAAGATTTAAATTTGCTTGTATGTACACTGGGTGCTCTTGTTCGAAAATGGAAAATATCATATTACTGAAAATATTCAAATTTTCATGCAAGAAGCGCGTTGAAAACTACAAAAAATAATTAGAGGCTGTAAGTCAGAACAGAGGATATACGACTAAATATTAACAAATCGTGTCAAATACTTTTGCACACAGTCAAGTTAGAAAATTAGCAATAAAAGTACATAAAAACAATGTTTCTCAATTTTACTATATGTTTAGTTAGGCAAAGTTCATTAACATATTTGAAGTAAGTATCATTGAAAATTAACAATTTTTTGTTAAAATTTAAAAAAAAAAATGATGCCTGAAATAATTTTCCTACTCACTATATATATATATATATATATATATATATATATATTAGGGGTTTGTGTCTGTGTGCGCGCGTTTGCAACAGATTTGCGCCGAAACAACCTAATCAACCTGTAACCTTTCCGCGTGCCACTTTCTCTTCATTATTTCGCCTTTGGTAATGACAACGCTTGAAAGAGAAAAAGACCGCGAAAATAGTGCTTTTTTATTCACCTCATAACATTAAAGGTCAGACCTTTCGTCTATGACTTGACAAACTGAAAGCTTTAAGAGAATAGTTTTCTTTTGCCTCGGGCTTCAAGTATGTGTGATGTCTACAACAATATAGGTATTTACTTAACAAAACCTATCACAATCGCTTTAGTGAGTGTACCAAAATGTCCACGTAATGAGCCAATAAGTTAGCAAACTAAATTAATGGCATTGACAACGAATGATATTATGTTGTAAATAAATATATATAAAAGCTATTCTTCACCATTAAGCTGTGGTTTAATTGAAACATCTAAATTGAAACATATTTCTAATAATTTCTACGTATTTGATAATTTCTACATGTTTTTAATTTCAATCAAAAATTTATTGAAACGCCTACATAAAACAAACCTACCATCCCACTATAATCATCTAATATGATAGGCTTTTTTATTTTTAGTTTAATTTCGTTTTTTTAAATCTCCTTATCAATGTATATATGACCAAGTAAGTTAACCATATTGCACTGCCTGATGATTGTATATTGAACACCGAAACATAATAACATTTGAGTTTCAGTATGCTATAATAATAATAATAATAATAATAATAATAATAATAATAATAATAATAATAATAATATGCTCTATTCCTGTAAGGAGAATTTTTAAAAGTAAATATCAGACTGTGGAATATATATCCATTAATTTAAACTACTTATATATATATATATATATATATACGTAGAGCTATAAGAATGTTTTCTAAACACGGTCAGAACATTGTTGCCGTGTGCATAATTGATATTGTTGAGTGTTGGTTTTTTGTTTTTTATTAATACTGCTTCCATTATTTTTAACCTTTTTTTAACGTGGATGATGCTATTATGTTTGTATTATTCACGAGTATGTTACGACCATAATGGCAATATTTACACTCAAACTAATGGAGTAAGTATGAAAAATACTTCTCTAACTATTACATGTCCCACGTAGAAAACAAGGTTTTTATAAAAGTTACTAAACCGAAAACAAATGTCCGCTATATAGATGATATTTTCATTTTCGCAGAGAACAAAAACAAAATTGATAATCTTAAAACTACATTCGAAAAAACCTCCGTACTTAACTTTACCTATGAATTTAGCCAGAAAAAAAACACCCATTCTTGGATGTTTTTGTGACATCTAGTAATAATTCTTTCACTACCTCATTCTATAAAAAAATCCAGAAGTAAACATTTATTTTATTAAACATCTTTATTTTATTAGTCCATGTCCTCTTAGATATAAAACAGGTGTTATGAAAAAATTCCTAATGGGAGCGCGCGAAAATTCATCCTCTCCACTGCTTTTTTTAAGAACTTAATAACGGGAAACAAACGTTTGTTAATAACGGTTTTCCAAACAACCTTATAGATTACCATATTATACTTTTTATTTCTAAGTTAACCAATAAAAGCACCAAACATACAAAAAATAGTAACATTAATATTTTCAGCAAAATTCAAATGCATAGTAACTGTAATCAAGATGAATCCTCGCTTAGAAACAATATTAAGAAATACACAACTCCAGTTGACATTACGCAAACTGTAATCTCAATGCTAACCTCATTGACAAAAATTATAATTCACATGCAAGATCCCAGTTACAGAGAATTATTGACGAATTTACATGTCCTTTAAATAACAATGCTCTTGATCAATCCGAATTCGTTCATAACTACATTGGATATACTACTACATGTTTAACAAGAAAGCTCACGTTATATCTCTCTAACCATAGCTACATTAAGTTTCATTTAAATACATATGGAGACCTACCAAAATCTATTCGTAAGATACACATCGATAATACAAATATAATAGCATTATCCACATATAAAAGGATAAAAATAATAGAAGCATTATTAATAATAAAAAAAAGCTAACACTCAAACGATATCAGCTATAAACACAGCCACAATGTTCTGGCTTATTTTGAAAAATAAAACACTTATAACTCTACATACATATACAAAACAATCTATATATTCTGTTAAAAGTTTTATATATATATATATATATATATATATATATATATATATATATATACGGTTAAACATCCGATTGCCTTTACCCAAGATCAAAATCCGACTGACATAGCATCTATATATATATAAACATGTTACGGAAATTAACGAAACTTGGTTATAAGCAACCGACAATTTGTAATGAATTATTTTTAACATTATTTTTACCGATACTCGTATTTAAGTAGATATTCTGTTTTTAATTAAACAGTATTTTATATTTATATCTACCGGCCTGATTATTTCAAGATAAATTTTTATTACGAAAATGTGTGCTATCCAGCAGGATTCGAACCTGCGACCCCTATTTACATAGGGGAAGCTACCATTTGATCTGGTACTGTCTTAACCACTCGACCATGAATAGCCTCTTGATCAGACGAGGTTTTATATATATATATATATATATATATATGTGTGTGTGTGTGTGTGTGTGTGTGTGTGTGTGTGTGTGTGTATATATATATGTGTGTGGGTGTGTGTGTGTATATATATATATATATATATAACACGAGCGCCCAGAGGTAGAATCGTCAACTGACCCAGCTCAGTCGGGTTTCAATCCTGGGTAAAAGCAATCGGATAGATTTAAACAAACACAATTTTATGCTCATCATTTTAATTAGACCCTACGCTGCCTTTTGACTAATGCTTCTTCAGGGAACAATCGTTGGCACAATGTTGATTAAATTAGATTATATGTATGCTGTAGAATTATCAGAGATAAGTCTGGAACACGTCTAAAAGTTTTACGATTAATGTAAGTACGTAAAATTGAGAAAATAAATAAACTTACGATTATAAATAAATACGTAAAATAAGTTTTTGGGTCTCTTTTTAGCCAATATTTTTGTTAGTTGCCATGAGAGCCGTTTATTTGGGAAGTGTCAGAAACCATGCATCTATCAACGTTGTGTTGATGATACTTTCTCTATGTTTAACAGCATAGATGAAGCAACTCTTTTTTGTGAAGCTTTAAATTCATTACACCCATCTTTGGTCTTTACGATGCCGGAAGAAGAGAATAATTCTATCTCATTTCTTGATGTTCATGTGGAGCGAAGTACTTATATCAGTAGTGTGTTCCGTAAAGCAACTTTTACAGATCTTTACACTAAATGGAACTCTTTTGTTACTCGTACCAGAAAATAAATCTGGTCAAAACTTGAGTTCATCGGGTTTTAATGATTTGTAGTCCAGTGTATTTCGGCTCGGAACGAGAAACTGGGCAGCCGAGTTCGAATTCCAGTTGAATCCATTGTATTCACTTACGCACAAATACCCTTGGGAAAGGTATTAATCCATCTCTTCCTTCTAGTTATGGGTCAAATAGCAGGCAACCAGTCGGTAACCAGTTTACCGCAGAAAGCAATGGCAACCTACTGCGGGATAATTTTCTGCCCAGTCAGTCATGTTTCTTTCGAGACATGATCGCCCAAGCGTGTATCACGTATGGTACTTAACTGACTGACACTTCAGCAACAGTTGAACAAAATTCGTTCTATTCTTATCAATAATGGTTTTCCGGCTATCGTACAATAGAACTGAAGATAGATAACTTCAGTATGTCCCCAAGATTCGGCCCTAGTCTATGTCCTGTTTATCTGAAATTGCTTTGGCAGAAAATGTAAAATTTTAAGTGATAAAAATTTATTATCTCTACCACTTTCTTTTCAGGCAAGTTACGTGCTGTTTTTGCTAGCAATTCAATTTTTCCCTCATTTTCTAAAGACCGTCTGCTTTATCATAATAAAAGTTTACTTATCTATACATTTAGATGTCAGTGGAAAGCTGAGTATATAGGACGGACAAGTCTTAGATCGGTAACAAAAACAGGGTAACACGTTCCTAAACATATCAGATTACATTTAGATACTAGATACTCGATTAGCTACTAGGTCCCACCCCTTTACTGTGAAACCTTGAAACTTCTTAATATCGTTTCTTATGTCTTTGTCTATGAGTGTATCAAATTTGATTAAAATCGGACCACTCCTTCTAATTTTTTCGATTATCGATATTTATCCTTGGTACCTCGACACAAAACCTAGCTAAGAATACTCGCAGAAGCTTATAGTACAACTGCGTAAATTTTCAAGAAAATCGGTTCAGCCGTTTCGGAGTCTATATACGGACACACAGACACACACACAGACAAAGTTTCATTTATAAATATGTTTAGGTTAGATGTGGCGTCTCTTTAGAGTTATCACTTTTGTTTCGCTCTTTGTTTTGTCAGCGCTTCGAACAATTTGATGTTGAAATATTGCTTAATAAATTCATTAAATCGAATATAGAATGTTTTTTTATGATGAAATTCTGCTGAAAGTTAGTGTCGGTCATATAAAGCCAGAGAAAAGTATAAATAAACAATTAATATTTGCCTGTAGACTCGAGTACAAATAAACGCCGAACAACCACGTATAAATAAGCGACCAATAATCTATAGACTTCAGTATAAGTAAATAACCAATATTTACCTATACATTCAAGTATAAGTAAACGATCAAAATTCGCCTATAGACGCAAATATAAATAAACAATTAATATTTGTCTCAGTATTTGTCTATATTTCTTAGATGACTTGGTATTTACACTATTTACATTATTCGGACTATTGTCCTCAGCTTTGTAATCATTTTCACGACGTTTCGGCCATTGTACGCTCCGGTCTTTTTCAGATGTTAAGAATTCCGAACCGAATCCTTTATTATAATCACTGGGGTATATCATTTTCACTCCTTGTGCGAAGTCACTTTTGATAGTCATGAGTTATCTCCCTTTAACTTAACTCTTTCTAAGTTATTTGTTAAAGGGAGATAACTCATGACTACCAGAAGCGGTTTTGCACAAGGAATGAAAATGATATATCCCAGTGATCGTAAAAAAGGTTTCGGTTCGAAATTCCTAGCACCTGAAGAAGGCCGGAGCGTACAACGGCCGAAACGTCGTGAAAATAGAAACAAAGATGAGGAAAATAGTCCGAATAATGTAAATAGTGTAATATTTGTTGATAGACTCAAATATAAAAAAATGACCAATATTAACCTACAGTCACGTATAAATAAACGATCAATATTAGGCTATTGTATAACTGGACAATTGCTTTGTTTGACCCAATCGTTCTTATGAAACCGTATAATGAAGGATGACTTGATTGGCATGTCTCCAGATCCTATCACACGAACGCGTGTGTCCCCCAGGGCTCTATCCTAGGTACGACGCTCTTTCTGATTTTCATCAACGATCTCCCTGATTTGATAAAATCTCAATTAGACATTTACGCTGATGATACCAGCATTTACTCTAGCCTCGGTAAGAAATCTGCCAAAGCGAACAAAGGTAACCTCGCTGCTGATCTTGAGAAGGACCTCCAATCTGAAGTGGACTGGTGTAAGAAAGACTGGTAAACTTCCAAAATGAAGTTGCTATCCGTCAACCACCATAGACCGTTACTCCTACCCCTATCAGCATGGATCAAGCTAGTCTCCCCGAAAGCAATACACTGCGCCTCCTCTGCCTCACCATCTCAGCCGACCTCAAGTTGAACGACTACATTGAATCAATAGCTAGATCTACTGCTAGATAGGTTGGGTCACTGTGTCGGGCCAGGAAGATTTTCTCGCCTGAGTCCATCTTGCTCATATACAATTCAACCATACGCCCCATGCATACGCTCTTGCTACAAGAATAAATAAATAAGAATAAAACACTATTTATTTCAGTTTCGAATTGTATTTTCTGAACTTTCTACAAAAGTTCCAAGACCGAGTTCAGCCGACGTTCAATTCGCTGGCCTACCACAGTCACGATCAATATTAGACTATGTATCAATTATAATAAACAGTCAATTATTGCCTATAGACTAGAGTATAAATAAACGATTCATATTAGCCTATAGACGAAAGTTAAATATAAATAAACACATGATATTAGCCTATTAGCCTATAGACTCAAGTATAAATAAACGAGCAACATTATCAATATTAGCCTGTAGACTAAAGTATAAAAAACAATCAATATTAACCTATAAACTCAATTACAAATAAACAATCAATATTAGCCTATAGACTCAAGTATAAATAACAGATCAGCATTAGCGTATAGACTCAAGTATAAAGAAACAACTGAAGTTCGCTTATAGACCCAAAAAGAAATAAACGACTAGTATTTGCTGTAGACGCAAGTCTAAATAAATAAATAATCCAACATGGGTTGATATGACATAAAATCCATCAAACTTATCATCACCCAAAACTATTATGAGCTGCCCCTACGCATTTTGTTCCAAGTTTAAATTTGTACAATTGACTAGCTTTCAAAATAAACTTTTGAGTCATCATGTTAAGTTCACTTGTTACTTTTATAGGTATACTCCGATCTCTTTGTGTCAGACTCTGAACGTGATTACTAATTATCAATCGATAGAGTCAATTTACAAAAAATATTAATACGAGTAAGATCCTTACTAAGTACCCCCTTTTCTTGGCCTTATACCAGACCAATCTAAACTTAATAAAAATCTATAAATGTGTATATGCATCTGCATCTTTCAGTGTTTGGATATCATTTTCTTTGAAAAATGATCTTTGTATTAAACTTTTTTTTCTTCCTTTTGAATTTAAATCGTGATGCAATTTCAAAATGGAATAGTTCCTATGCACGACTAACGTCAGCATTTGGGACATTATTAAAATATGAAAATTATAATGTAAATTCGCCTTCACGTATTTTTCTTAACCTGTAATTGATGTTACATTACGTCGGTTAATTTTGTTTTGTTCATATTTATTTTCCCTCAGCTTTCGATTATTTTCAGGGATTTATTCACTATATCGACTCGTTTATTTAAATTTTGACTTGATTCGTTTATTTATTTTTGTCAATTATTAAAATCATTTCAATATTTTCTTCATCTGTTTAAATCTTTTCGATATTTTCCTTTTTAAAATAATATTGACATCTTCTTTATCTTTTTAAATATTTGAACGTTTTCTTTATGTTTTTAAATATTTGAACGTTTTCTTTATCTTTTTAAATACTTGAACGTTTTCTTTATCTTTTTAAATATTTTTGAACATTTTCTTTATCTTTTTAAATATTTGAACGTTTTCTTTATGTTTTTAAATATTTGAACATTTTCTTTATCTTTTTAAATATTTGAACGTTTTCTTTATCTTTCTAAATATTTGAACGTTTTCTTTATCTTTTTAAATATTTGAACGTTTTCTTTATCTTTCTAAATATTTTAACGTTTTCTTTATCTTTCTAAATATTTGAACGTTTTCTTTATCTTTTTAAATATTTGAACAATTTCTTTATCTTTTTCCATCGTTCCAATATTTTGTTTTAATATTTTGCTTATCTTAGCAAATGTTTTAAAATTTTGTAATTAATTTGAAAATTTTTAACTGCTTATTTGAATCCAAGAGTAATTTTATATTTTTAATTTCATTCTGATCTTTTCAGCCATTATTTATTTATCGATGTCTTCTTTGTTTTTTATTTCACATTTAAAATTCCGTTTTTTCTATCGAAATTTCCATCGTTTTATAAAGTTCTTCATTAGCGTTTTCTTCCTCTTTCTTTCGTGATCATGTTACCAATATTCCTCCATATCGTATCGTAATTAAAATCTAATTTAACGAAAGGAAATTATCATGAAGACCACAATTATTCCGTTGCATGTTCATCAAGGTCAGTGTTGCCGAAATGAAGAAGGAATAGCAACACCAGCAGCAGCATTAGCCGGAAATAGTGTTTTAAAATCTATAACTCATTCCATTTGAGTTCTCTCTTACAATAATTATACGTACAACATCAATGAATTTCTTCGAAGAAGTGATTAACCTGCGTGTCAAGATGTTCCCTCAGGGAAGAAGGGAGGATTGTGATAAAAAAATCTCAGTCCAGACCTCTGATGGAACTTGTACATAAGATGCTGGAAAAATTATCGTACAGTAAGTATTTATTTACCCTACTCCCCCACTGAAGCGAGATGTGGCACAAGGTCGGTTTTTAATGTGGGGTGCCCGGACGCGTACGAGCTGGTAAAGGTACAAAAATTACCCAGTCCTGCAACCGCCGGTCGCGCTGGTCCCGGTGACGAGCATCTAGTCCATCCTTCTGGTGCAATGGGGTGGTGCGACCTCGTGACACCGTTCCCCGGGACCAGGCATCTCAGTATGATTTTTCTCAGTTGCATGTCTGTCCTCGGACAGAGCTACAACTGGGCTACACTCTGTCTTCGAGGACAGAGACGCAACTAAGAGATGATTCGGATCCACACATGATTTGCATCAAGTAAGTATCCGACCTTGTATTCTCCCCTACCTTTACCAGATCAGGCCCAAAATGAAGTACCTCTGCCATATCTGGATTCGAGCTGCCCCGTCTTTATTTTCCAATCTCGACAGAGTCCAAAAATGACTCGGCGTCCTTATGGGTGACAAATTATTTCCCACCCACAACCTCTCTCTCTCTCTCTCTCTCTCTCTCTCTCTCTCTCTCTCTCTCTCTCTCTCTCTCAGACAAAACGCCGCAACTCACTGGTCAATCGCTATTTCCATAAAAAAAGACAAAGATGTACTATATTCCTTCAGTTCCAACATTCACGGCTAAGATCCGCCATGTTACGCATATTGTAGCGTACCACTCTCCTTCCTTACGTATTCCGTTAATGGGAAGTAAGTTCCACTCGAGCAGATTCTTCCCATGAACCACTGCTCTGCGAAACTGATTCCCAAGAAGATGTTTTCCCAATCCCTACAATTTTAACCTCTTCAACTTGAGGGTTAACCTTTATCTTCCTCTATCGCCCGGTTCACACTCCACCCACATCTATTGAACAGGTGAAGAGGCTCATCCCTTGTTTCCTGTTTAGGATGAGGTTTCCGGTTTTCTCTTTTCCAATCTTTTCACTCTTTTCCTTTATTATTCTTTTTTTTTCAATTGGAGTAGATAGACTAAACTATCGCCCGGTTCACACTCCACCCACATCTATTGAACAGGTGAAGAGGCTCATCCCTTGTTTCCTGTTTAGGATGTGGTTTCCGGCTTTCTCTTTTCCATTCTTTTTACCCTTACGTAGCCCCCTGCGCATCAGTGGCGTTACCGCCTTGCTCGGGGTGATATGATTAAAAAAAAAAAATAATAATATCCGCAGAAACTATGGATCTTACTCTGTAACTCTCTATCTGGATCTCACAGTAAAAAAAAAGGATTTGATTTGATAAGTTCAGTTCTCAGCAGCACCAGTATCAGTTAGTAAAGGGCTATACGTCATATACGCTTGGGCGATCATGTCTTATAAGAGGCATGACTGACTATGCAAATTTTTTCTCAGTAGCTTGCCATTACTACCCGGGATATACTGGTTGACAACCAAGGCTATAGAACATAATCTGTCCTGTTATTTAACCCATAGTTAGAGGGATAAGAGACGCATTAATACCTTTCTCTACGGTATTTGCGCTAAAGTGAATGCAAAAAACTTAACAAGAACTCGAACTCGGCTCTCCGATTTCACGTTCCGAGCTGATAATCACTGCACCACAAGGCACAACTTACAGTGCCAATATAGGAAGAAAAATTCAGTTATTTCTTTATTCTTATTAAATTTCCAACCAAAAATTGAGCACGAAACTTAATCTCTTGCAGTAGTA
The DNA here is from genome assembly GCA_037127315.1 of Ascarosepion bandense. Classification (NCBI taxonomy): domain Eukaryota; kingdom Metazoa; phylum Mollusca; class Cephalopoda; order Sepiida; family Sepiidae; genus Ascarosepion; species Ascarosepion bandense. The sequence continues at coordinate 2,595,050 of JBBBDQ010000559.1, forward strand.
GAAAATGTTTAATAAATAAAATAGATTATTTCTTAAATCGCATGACATGTATCACCTACTTATCATTTCCTTAACACCTCGTTAACATTAGCACCAACATTTTTAGGACAGGTTAATCAGTTAATAACATTTCTGAAATCAGATACTTCAATAAGGAAAACAAAAGATAAAAGACCCTGTACCGAAGTACAATAAAAAAAAATTACCGTATTTTCAGGCCTACAAGACGCTGCGGCTTGGAAGACGCACCCTAATATTGGAAATAAATTTATTTTAAAAAAAGTCATTATCACACAGTAACACATTCACCATGCAACTCTCACATACTGGCACCACGTATTGATTACATTACATCGTTCGATTTGGTTTGTACGGCAATAATATAGTAGTTGGTGTTTAGTAAATATACTATGCTTATTTCATTGCCCAAAGGTGTGTTTTTTTTTAATAAAAATGAATTAAGAAATTTCAAAATAAGCATGTGAAAATATGAAACAATCAAAGAAATTTTATTCATCTTCAAATCACAAAAACTTACTCTTTCTCTCTCTCTCTCTCTTTCTCTCTCTTTCTCTTTCCTCACATTCTCGGCATTCTTGTCACTTTCTCCCTCTATTACTTTTATCTTTATTTTTATTTTCTATATCTTCTTCTTCCTCTTTCTCCCTTTCTCTTACTTACTTTCTTTCTTTCTTTCTTTCTTTCTTTCTATCTATCTATCTATCTATCTATCTATCTATCTATCTATCTATCTATCTCATACTTTATACCCTTTTTCATTGTCTCTCTCTATCGTATTTGTCAGTTTCTTTGCTTTCCTCTATTCTTACTATCATCCGCATAATTTTTCCAATTCGTTCTTTCCTTTCCTTTCTTTATCTTTCCGTTCTTTTTATCATTTCCTGCTTTTTTCTCATATTATTTTTATTATTTCTTCTCATTCTTTCTAATTTTTCTTTGGTTTTCTTTGTTTATTCTATTCTGTGCTTTCTTCTCAAATCATTTAACCTTTTCTCCTGTTTCTTTTTTTTTTTTAGTTCCTTTTTTCTCTCTATTTTCACGTAATATTTTCTCACTTTCATTCTTATTTGCTTTTCGTCTAAGCATAACATTTTTTTTTCACAACTTTCCTCTGATTTTATAGTTTAACCGTTTTTCTTTCTTTTTATTCACTTTATTTTGTTTATTTCTTCACATTCTCGCGCCCATTTTTGCTTTTGATGTCAATTTTTCCATTTCTTACCGCCGCCATTTTATTTCTTCATTCTTCTCTTTTTCCTTCTTTATTCTCTTCTTATCTATCTTAATGCAAAGTCACCGATTGAATTGACGAACCATGAAAATGAAATTTCAAGACACATTAAGTTCTACTAAACCAGAAAATTATTCTTCTGAAGCGAACCAAACTAGATTTAATTGAGCGGTTGGCAGCTGCTTTATTTGTTTCAGTTTCATTTTACCGTTTGCCTTTTACAATGTTTGTGAAATCTTTGCGAACGCGAAAAATATTGCCATTACAACACCCCCTGAATTTTCGCTTTTCATTTTCTAGTCACTTGGTTCATTGTCTAAAAATATTAGTTCATTTTAAGAAGCTATCTAACTAGAACTAACTTTACTTCGACTGTATACTACTTAAAATTTGAAAACCGAGATAAGAAAAATATTTTGATTTGAAGCTTATTGTCTTCTAATTTCGAGTCAGTAAACTTGAATAGATTATGTAATTCATTACACACACACACACACACACACACACACACACACACACATATATATATATATATATATATATATATATATTACGGAAAATTCCGGAGATTAACGAAATGGTTTAACAACCGACATATTGAAATTATTTGTTTGAACATTATTTCTATTCGATACCCCTGAGTAGATATTCTGTTTTTAATCAAAGTATATATAAAGGTACGGATGTGCGTTGTGGCGCAGTGAATATCGGCTCGGAACGAGAAATCGGGGAGCCGAGTTCGAATTCCAGTTGAATTCCTTGCATTCACTTACGCGCAAATACCCTTGGGAAAGGTATTAATCCGTCTATTCCCTCCAGTTATGGATTAAATAATAGGACAGATTGGGTTCTGTAGCCTTGGTCGGCAACCAGTCTACCGCAGAAAGCAATGGCAACCTACTGCGGGATAATCTTCTGTGTATCACGTATGGCACTTAACGGACTGGCTGATATATAAAGTAGCGATGACCAATATAGTATATGAATTCAAATACCCAGTAAAACACTGTGTTTCTTCTCACAAATAAATTACCTATATTAGACACATTACCACCTCCTTGAAAAACACTTTACGTGTCACCTATCTAAACAAAGTGCCATAAAAAAACATTCATGATCCTATTATTTACAAGAAATCTTAAGGAAAATTTTGATAAAAAATATAAGAATTATATATAAATCTCAATAACAGAAACATCTCGCTATTCGAGAAGCACTATATATCAAACATTTCTCTTCTACCATCAACCTTGCATGATTTAATAGTGGAAATGGAGTATTGAATTTTTTTTAAATAGAAAGATGCTCAAACGAATTCCTATTGTGCGCATCATGTGAAAGCTTGGAATGAATTCTCCTTTTTCAAAAACTATGCCAAATAAATTATTACGTAACAGTCAAAACACGAGGAAAAATGTAAGATACATAAAAAAAAAATTCCATAAAGATGTAAGCAAAAAATGATTTCATTCCTGTCGGAAGTAGCATCATTTTTTCGTAGAACTTCCCAAGAGATCTAAACACCACTAAAAATGGCTATAGAAGTATCCGAAAGTGCTTGGAACAAACATTATGAACACTTTTTATATTACTTATCATCAACAAAACAAAAAAAATATTATGATTCAGGAAAAACTTTAAAAAATAATTAATTAAATCTTTCTTGTCAGCTGTATTTAATGAAAGATGTTTAAAAAAAAGGTTGCTGCCCCAGTATATATATATATATATATATATATATATATATATATATATATATATATATATATATCCGAGTGAATACAGAACGAACAAAGAATTTTTACAACGTCCAAAACATTAACTTAAAACAGTGCTCGATATATAATATTTATTAGAAATTATATTTTAGAACATGTACATAATTTTTCTATATATATCCACGACAAAGGTACATTTGTTTTGACATTGAAACTTTAATGTCTCATCAGGCGATATGTATAGGAATGGAAAGCCTCTTTTCTTATATTTGGTCAGTTCTGTTTGGGATATTGGTGGGGGTTAGTGATAGGGGAACAAGTCACGTGTGTTGACCGTTGGAATTTTGAAGAAAGTGGTGTGGGTAGTTAGAATGATTGATTAATGAGAGTCTTTGATTTCTAGACAGACTTAACATTAGCAATTAGAATGTAAGTTTTTATTATCTCGTGACTAGACTATATCCTTTGGTATTTCTTAGAGGAACAGGTTAGGGGTGGGATGCTCATTCAGTACAGAATATTTTTGTATTTAAGCAGAGTTTTTATAAATAATCTAAATTTGTATATTTAATCTTAATTTTGGATTTAGGAAATCTATTTTTCTATTAAATTTTAAATTTTAATTAGATCACAGTTTGGAAACCGATTTTTCTATTAAATTTCAAATTTTAATTAGATCACCGTTTGTGGCAAAATTTAATGTAAGAGGTAAATTTTAATGTTAAAAAGTTTCGGTAATAGGTAAGTAGGTAATAAGTGCGTAATAAGTAGAATTTTATGTAGGAGGAAAGATTAAATGTTTGTATTAGGTGTGTTAGTATTTAAGGTAATAGCTGAAGTTTAATGTGTGTATTAAGGACAGTTTTTATAATTAATCTAATTATGAATATTAAACCTTACTTTAGAATTTAGTAAATCGATTTTTTCTATAGAATTCTTAATTTTTTAGAAAAATTTATAATCTAATTTTGAATATTAAACCTTACTTTAGAATTTAATAATTCGATTTTTTCTATAGAATTTTTAATTTTTTAGAAAAATTTCTAGGGGCCCTAGCTCTGGCTTTTGTAGTATTCTTTAGCATGATTGTAATGTTAGTTCTTTAATGTGCTTGCAGTTTACTGTGGTTTCATGCCTCTGGTTTAAAAGCATGTTACTATGTAACATATATATATAAGAAAAAAGTGCGAGAAACCGTGAACGTTTTGTTTAAAGTGTAGATTTGTTGTTGTTATTGCTATTAATATTACTTGCTTTTTGTATGATATATTAAGTGTTCATAATGGTATTTGTATCGTTACACGTGCTTCGAGTCTAAAGTTGACTCTCTTCAGGCGAATAAACTTGTGACTTCACATATCGAAATCCGATTGTTTTTCTCATGGCCAAGGTATCGTGTATAAATAGATAAGTCAAGTGGTGAGTAGATCAGAAAGTTCATATGCGTGCATGCATGTTGGGTTTTTTCACATTTGCACGTTAAATCTTTCCCGTCACCTTCGTTGGCTATAAAAAAAACTTTTTCACTGACTTGCGAATTTTGATTTCGTTTTTCATACTTCAAAATTATACAGGTGATCTAGTTTTGTTTATTGTTTTTGGTATACTATTTTAATTTTGTGTGTGTGAGAGAGAGAGAGAGAGAGAGAGAGAGAGTGTGTGTGTGTGTGTGTGTGTGTGTGTGTGTGTGTGTGTGTCTTGTAAATATTGGGAGATGTACAATTTCCTGTTATTGGCTCGCTTAATGTTACAGGGCTGCTCTTTTATTGTGTCACCCCACCACTTATATTTTTAGATATTTATTTAGAGCATAAATTACGTTTTTAGAATTGCAGTTCAGAAATGTTTATTTATTTTAGATGTGTTTTCAAACTTGAAGTGTTTTCCTTCTATTACTATGTTGCATACCCTACATTTTTTGTTGCATTTTTAACGCCCTGTTGTGTGTTGCTCGAATTTTGATGAAGTTAGTATGTATTTTAAATTTTGGCGTTGGCGTTTGCTTTTAATTATTTTAGTTGTTTTTAAGAATTCCTTCATTTTATCATTTTTGTTCAGTCATATGTTCGGTCTATGTTATTCTCAGCATCCTTTTGAGGTAATATGTATGGCTTGAAATCTTTTCTTTATTTGTGAGCAGACTGTCTAGTGTAGAACAACTGATATTGCACAATGATTAAAAATAATTTGCAAAATGTTCGGAATTATCCGAGTAGACTGGTAATGTGTTTTAAAAAAATGCTGACTAGGGAAACAAAAAGACATATCGCAAAGAAAATATGAGATCAACTGTGATATTAGCGAAAAAAATCATAGCGTTCAGAAAAATGAGGCATCTTTTGTAAATTTTTATTGAATATTCTTAGGCAACCATCTTATGTGTCATAAGCTAAGCAGAGAGAAGATGGCGATAAAGATAATCACTGAACGCTTAAATAGGTTTGTAATCAGCTTTAGTGTACGTGATAATTCTCTTTTTCTTCATTCATATATATATATATATATATATATATATGTGTGTGTGTGTGTGTGTGTGTGTGTGTGTGTGTGTGTGTGGTACATGTAACTATCTGTATATATTTAGTGCATTGGATATATTTTCGTCTAAATTACGCAAAAATGATAATAATACTGACATCTTCTTTTAACAGATAGATTATCTATTAAAATTACATAAATATCTTGAAATACTAAAAAGTTACTGTATTCAATAAAATCGCCATTGGCTTCAACTACGGCCTTCAGACGACTTTGGAATCTCATGCATCTCTTCTAGATGGTCTCCTTGTATAAGCTGGTGAATGCTGCCATAATCCTTGCCTTCAGTTCATCTTTGGTGTTACACGGAATTATGTTGGTCTTTCGCTCAACTGTGGTCTTCTGGATGGGTAAATATGCAGCTATATTTACAGAAATGAGTAAGACCGTATCAGCAAAACACTTTGCTGTTGTCGGTCACTGTAGAAAGTTGTAAACAACGTGTGGCGCTACCTTCATAACCGCTCAACGAAACAATCGTGGTTGATTAAAAAAAGTAATGGATTATGGGAGTTGCCGGACCAAAGAGTGTCGGATGAAAAGGTATGATAGTACAGTACTTTAACCTGGCACAAATCCATAGACACGTGAACTCTCCTGAGGATGGAACTCGCTACACAAGGTAATGGTCTTGTGGTGATATCGACCGAGCAAAAGCGATGGACCGGAAGTTCGCACTTTCACGAACAAAAAGCAAATGACCAAAAGTCGTCGGTGAGCATCCGGGTTCGCGCAGATGTTCCGGCTGAAAAATAATTAATTAAATATTAAATTTCCAGTTCGCGAGCCTACACAAATTTTATTTATCGGCCAATGGGAAGCCCAGAATCAAATACGGACATGAATTCTCAAATGATCACCTGCGATCCAAAAAGTCGAAATAAAAAGCCGATACAGAAAGCATCGCCAGACAGACCGAGGCAGATACACACTGACTGACTCGAGAGAGAGAGAGAGGAGTGTAATCAGTATCCCCTTGACCTAAGTCAAGCAGCTTACTATCCTAGCCCCCCTTACCTCTCTCATCTTATCTTTCGCTGTCTCAAAACTACTTACTGACCTAAGGAGCGAAGACATCAATGACATTCCTTACTTCCAACGCTCCCACATTTCTAAGCATTAATACTCTTTTCGGCATTTTATTGCCATGAATATTTTAACGTCCGTTGGACCTATACTCCAAGTATTGCTTTAATTGTAAAAAGCTTAATTGATATGTATAAATAAAAAAAATTCAACTCAATCTGCTTTTCTTGATTTATAATCATTTTATGACTTATAATGGGCTGTCTAGAACGGACTCCCGCTATAAACTGGAAAAGAATGGATAACCCGCTATAGTCTACAGGACTTTCTACACAGCATCTTAAATAGTCAAATGTTTCATTGTTTGCCTTTTATTTTGCCATCCTCCTTCGATATTCTTTTTCTTTTTCTCTTTCCCTACTTTTCTTTTTCTCTCTTTTTCAGTGTTCTCTGTATTTTATTTTTATTTTTTCCTTCGCATTTTTTTAAATTCCACTCATTCTTCTCGTTATTAATAAGCCTAATTCAATAGGGCACACAGACTAAACGAATGAAAATCGAACGACAGAAAATGTGTCGGATTGCCCATTCTTATACGGGAGGCACCTCGGTGCGAGTTAATCTTTAACGAGGCTAGTCTGCTTGATCATACCATTACTATAAAGTTGCGAATTCGATTCTCGCTGGTATCTTGGACAAAATATATAAAATAAAACATCGAGGTAAACATAGCATTAAAACAGTAAACATAGTATTAAATCAAATAACTAGAGCAATATCTCTATTCAAAATTCTAGAAGTTTTTTTTTTCTCTTGTTTATTTATTTATTTATTACGTAGAATCGAATATTGCCATTGACGTCGTTCGGAAATACACAACTACTTCTGCCAAAATAGAAGATAATCTTGTGTGCGTCTTTTTGTTGTTGTTGTTGTTGTTGTTGTTGTTGTTGTTTTTTCGTTTCATTTTTTTTCTTATATGTCTATTTTTACGATTATTTCTATAATTATTTCTTTTTTTTTTTTTTTTACTCAGTTTTTATTTGTTCATTCTTTTTCTTATTTTTCCCTCCATCTTTTTGGTTTATTTTTATCTTAGTCCATTCTTTCTTTTACACTCTCTTCTTTTTACTATTATTCTTTCTCTCTCTCTCTTTTCAGATTTGTCCCTTCTTTTCTTACTCCTTCTTCCTTTTCTATTTTTCTTTCTATCAACGTTTTTATTTGTCAAAGCTTTCTCTTATTCTCTCTTCCTTTTACTATTTTTCTTCTCCCTCTCTTTTCACATTTATCCCTTCTTTTCTTACTCCTTCCATTTCTATTTTTCATTCTATCCACGTTTTTATTTGTCAAAGCTTTCTCTTATTCTCTCTTCCTTTTACTATTTTTCTTTCTCCCTCTCTTTTCACATTTATCCCTTCTTTTCTTACTCCTTCCTTTTCTATTTTTCTTTCTATCCACCTTTTGATTTGTCAAAGCTTTCTCTTACTCTCTCTTCTTTTTACTATTTTTCTTTCTATCTCTCTTTTCACATTTATCCCTTCTTTTCTTACTCCTTCCTTTTCTATTTTTCTTTCTATCCACGTTTTTATTTGTCAAAGCTTTCTCTTACACTGTCTTCTTTTTACTATTATTCTTTCTTCCTCTCTTTTCACATTTATCCCTTCTTTTCTTACTCCTTCTTCCTTTTTTATTTTTCTTCCTATCCAGGTTTTTATTTGTCAAAGCTTTCTCTTATTCTCTCTTCCTTTTACTATTTTTCTTTCTCCCTCTCTTTTCACATTTGTCCCTTCTTTTCTTACTCCTTCTTCCTTTTCTATTTTTCTTTCTATCCACGTATTTATTTGTCAAAGCTTTCTCTTAATCTCACTTCTTTTTACTATTTTTCTTTCTATCTCTCTTTTCACATTTATCCCTTCTTTTCTTACTCCTTCCTTTTCTATTTTTCTTTCTATCCACGTTTTCATTTGTCAAAGCTTTCTCTTATTCTCTCTTCTTTTTACTATTATTCTTTCTATCTCTCTTCTCACATTTATCCCTTCTTTTCTTACTCCTTCCTTTTCTATTTTTCTTTCTATCCACGTTTTTATTTGTCAAAGCTTTCTCTTACACTGTCTTCTTTTTACTATTATTCTTTCTATCTCTATTTCACATTTATCCCTTCTTTTCTTACTCCTTCCTTTTCTATTTTTCTTTCTATCCACGTTTTTATTTGTCAAAGCTTTCTCTTATTCTCTCTTCTTTTTACTATTTTTCTTTCTATCTCTCTTTTCACATTTTTCCCTTCTTTTCTTACTCCTTCTTCCTTTTCTATTTTTCTTTCTATCCATGTTTTTATTTGTCAAAGCTTTCTCTTATTCTCTCATCCTTTTACTATTTTTCTTTCTATCTCTCTTTTCACATTTATCCCTTCTTTTCTTACTCCTTCCTTTTCTATTTTTCTTTCTATCCACGTGTTTATTTGTCAAAGCTTTCTCTTATTCTCTCTTCCCTTTACTATTTTTCTTTCTCCCTCTTTTTCCCATTTATCCCTTCTTTTCTTACTCCTTCCGTTTCTATTTTTCTTTTTATGCACGTTTTTATTTGTCAAAGCTTTCTCTTACACTGACTTCTTTTTACTATTATTCTTTCTATCTCTCTTTTCACATTTATCCCTTCTTTTCTTACTCCTCCTTCCTTTTCTATTTTTCTTTCTATCCACGTTTTTATTTGTCAAAGCTTTCTCTTCTTCTCTCTTCCTTTTACTATTTTTCTTTCTCCCTCTCTTTTCACATTTGTCCCTTCTTTTCTTACTCCTTCTTCCTTTTTTATTTTTCTTTCTATCCACGTTTTTATTTGACAAAGCTTTCTCTTACACTGTCTTCTTTTTACTATTATTCTTTCTATTTCTCTTTTCACATTTATCCCTTCTTTTCTTACTCCTTCCTTTTCTATTTTTCTTTCTATCCACCTTGTTATTTGTCAAAGTTTTCTCTTATTCTCTCTTCCTTTTACTATCATTCTTTCAATCTCTCTTTTCACATTTATCCCTTCTTTTCTTACTCCTTCCTTTTCTATTTTTCTTTCTATCCACGTGTTTATTTGTCAAAGCTTTCTCTTATTCTCTCTTCCTTTTACTATTTTTCTTTCTCCCACTCTTTTCACATTTATCCCTTCTTTTTTTACTCCTTCTTCCTTTTCTATTTTTCTTTCTATCCACCTTTTTATTTGTCAAAGCTTTCTCTTATTCTCTCTTCCTTTTACTATTTTTCTTTCTCCCACTCTTTTCACATTTATCCCTTCTTTTCTTACTCCTTCTTCCTTTTCTATTTTTCTTTCTATCCACGTTTTTATTTGTCAAAGCTTTCTCTTACACTGTCTTCTTTTTACTATTATTTTTTCAATCTCTATTTTCACATTTATCCCTTCTTTTCTTACTCCTTCTTTCTTTTCTAGTTTTCTTTTTTCTCCACGTTTTGTCAAAGCTTTCTCTTATTCTCTCTTCCCTTTACTATTTTTCTTTCTCCCTCTCTTTTCACATTTATCCCTTCTTTTCTTACTCCTTCCTTCTCTATTTTTCTTTTTATCCACGTTTTTATTTGTCAAAGCTTTCTCTTACACTGACTTCTTTTTACTATTATTCTTTCTAACTCTCTTTTCACATTTATCCCTTCTTTTCTTACTCCTTCCTTTTCTATTTTTCTTTCTATCCACGTGTTTATTTGTCAAAGTTTTCTCTTATTCTCTCTTCCTTTTACCATCATTATTTCAATCTCTCTTTTCACATTTATCCCTTCTTTTCTTACTCCTTCTTCCTTTTCTATTTTTCTTTCTATCCACGTTTTTATTTGTCAAAGCTTTCTCTTACACTGTCTTCTTTTTACTATTATTCTTTCTATCTCTCTTTTCACATTTATCCCTTCTTTTCTTACTCCTTCCTTTTCTATTTTTCTTTCTATCCACGTGTTTATTTGTCAAAGCTTTCTCTTATTCTCTTTTCCTTTTACTATTTTTCTTTCTATCTCTCTTTTCACATTTATCCCTTCTTTTCTTACTCCTTCCTTTTCTATTTTTCTTTCTATCCACGTGTTTATTTGTCAAAGCTTTCTCTTATTCTCTCTTCCCTTTACTATTTTTCTTTCTCCCTCTTTTTCCCATTTATCCCTTCTTTTCTTACTCCTTCCGTTTCTATTTTTCTTTTTATGCACGTTTTTATTTGTCAAAGCTTTCTCTTACACTGTCTTCCTTTTACTATTTTTCTTTCAATCTCTCTTTTCACATTTATCGCTTCTTTTCTTACTCCTTCTTCCTTTTCTATTTTTCTTTCTATCCACGTTTTTATTTGTCAAAGCTTTCTCTTACACTGTCTTCTTTTTACTATTATTTTTTCAATCTCTATTTTCACATTTATCCCTTCTTTTCTTACTCCTTCTTTCTTTTCTAGTTTTCTTTTTTCTCCACGTTTTTATTTGTCAAAGCTTTCTCTTATTCTCTCTTCCTTCTTTTATTATGATTTTTTTTATCACCCTTTTTTGTTTACTTTTTGTCCTATTTTTTCTTGTTTCTTTTATTATTTTTTCTTTCTAGCCACATTTTCGTATTTATCCATTCTTTCTCTTACTCTTTCTTTCTTCTCTTATTATTTTTCTGTTTCGTTTTCTATTCTTTGATCTTCCGTTTAATTACCTACATATTATTTATTGTTTACAATTCATCTGTTATTTTCTTATTCTCTCCGCCTTAATCTCGAAATTGATCCGCTAAAATGGCGGACCGGAAGGAGACTAACGACAGACATGTCATCCGGCTAGGTTTCTTTCTTTGACATTAACGAATACAACACAATATATAACAAAACATATACTAAGCCAATTCACCGGCAGCGTTCAATAATATATCAACTTTCTTCTTGCTTTCATCCAATCAGCAAATGTACAGGACTCCTTCTGGCGGAGAAAATCCGGCACTTCTCTAGCGATCTATGCTGGATTCGTCCTGTTATCTGACCAGAACGGACGTGTTGTGAATATTGAGATTAAGGCGGGATTTATCCTTTTGTAAGTGAAGCGAAAATTCTATGACGTTCATTATCTTTTTCACGGATGAACCCACTTTTGACAGGAATGTGTAAAGACCTACATACTCACATACATAGAATATTCCAGTTTCTGATTGGACACTGTCAAGACAGTGTATGTAGTAACAGTTTTTAGATATTATTCGCTTTTTTAATAATATTCAATCAATACAAGGCCCAAGTCTCACGTATGATTGGGTGTTTTTGAACGAAGTGTGTGTGTGTGTGTGTGTGTGTGTGTGTGTGTGTGTGTGTGTGTGTGTGTGTGTGTGTGATATACATACAAAAGAGTAAGTAAGAAGTGAAGATAACGACGATATGGCGTATAGGCAACCATTGGCCCTGAATTTGAAAATGGCAAGTGTATAATGTTCGGGAAAGCATCCACGTGGGATTCTGTTTAACAAAGTAGCGTTTTTTGAAAACAAAATTTCTACTTACCAAACGTAAGGAATGAGGCTGATTCAACTTTATGGACATAGCAAGTCGGGTCTTGTCATCAAAGTTCTAGACTGAAACATTTCTCATGGATCTAGCGATAGCCTTGCGACGTTGCGGTCTGTCGGAAGAGGAGCTTTACGGTGGAAAATAATAATCACCCAAAAGGCCGCGTAAATGATTTTGAACAATTTCAAGCCTGGAAAGTGAACTTGCACAGTGTTAGTACAGATATGGCAGTAATACTCTATTTCTTGTCTGATCTGAGTCTTTAAAGACACAGCATGTCCAAAGGCAGCAGATACTTTCTGAAACCGTATCAAAAGCCGATCACTTTTCAGCCTCTTTAGCAACGGATCGTATATATGATTTCTATTTAACGTTCTTCTGATCTGTAATGGTGAAACATTACTAGCTTGACATGGGAGGTATTAAAGCTTATAAGCAGGTCGTTCCTACATTAAGCTGTTAGAGCTCGGCCAAAGAAGAGATCAGCTTCTCGGCTCTAATCATCTAGATTTTTTGAGGTACGTCAGTGAACTGTGGAATTATTTGCATAGATATTTACAAACGATCCGAGAATGTTCCTGGGCAGAAAGAGTGTAGAAGCAAGTATTATGGTTATGGGTTAGTAGTTTACACCTTTTCTTCTTTAATTATTGTGGTATATCAATAAAATAATATTCAAAATGCATGGAGATAAGACAAACACAGGGAAGGGAGATTTTATTGGGCAATAGTCAACGTCTTTGCCGGAATTCTAACTCGTTTGATCGTCTCGGTTTGTCGTGTTGATACACGTTAATGAACCTAAAACATTTTATATGTAAGAAAAAGAATTATCCATAAATTGATTTACATATGAATTGAAAGTGTACATTTAAATTAACAAACTGTTTAAATAAGAAACGAGTCTGAAAAAAAATTGTAAATTTGATCTGAAATTTAGTAGCGTAATTTAATTCTAGGCGTATGCCTGAAAAGTCACTATGGTGCTCCTGTTAACACCACAGTCTCTACCCTACGACTGAACTCGTGATGTCGTTAATTACACCCTGGAAGACTGGTAACGTATGGTGTTGTCTGATGACGCTACCAATTGCTTCGGGATGTTCGCAGAATTTTGGTGTATCAAAGTCTCATGAGTCCATTGGCGCCAGTTTCAATGAAGTATTCTTTAGGCTGTTGATGGTTTTATAATGACGTGGAATGGGGATTTCTTGCAAGTGCACATGATTTCTTTTTACCCATGAATAATCGTTTTGACATATACGAGGTCTGATCAAAAATACCTTGACTGGTGATATGAAAACAAAATTACAATACATATCAGTTTAATATTCTTCGAAGTAGTCCAATTCTGAAGTTGCAAGCGGTGAAATCTGGAAAATATGGAGTAAAGTATTCAGAGTGAAACCGGTTGACATAGATTGACATTGAACACCGTAACGCATGCACACTGACAACTTTCTCGCTCACTCCCGTTGTTTATAGCGGTGCTTTGAAGGAGAGTATGTAGAGTGTGGTCGTCAGTGACCATGGCTTGAGTAGCAATTGGCCAAGTACACAATTCCCCAGGTCCGACAACACTCAGATTTCTCATATTTCACCCATTACGATTGTCTTTCCAAAAATCAATTTCCACTTGAAAAGAACAAGATTTTAAAACGTCTAGGAAATCCAAGAGAATGTGACGTGGTAGCTGCTCACTATCCCCTACCAAAAAAATGGAGTTCTCTGAATGCTTCCATTAAGGGATAAGACGCTGGATAAAGTGTGCGATTTGAGAAGGGGACTACTTCAAGGGATATTAAATGCCGAATTGATATATTTTGTAGTTTTGCACCAGTCCCGATAATTTTTTTTTATCAGACCTCGTATATATATTATGAAAGTTGACATATCAACACCACTTTCTATGTGATTCGTGTGTTAATTACGAATTTTAAATGTTTTGTACGTCAAAAGTGAAAATGAAGGAAAATGGGAAACATTTTTGTCATTTCACTCTCTTTTATTTTCGGAAGGAAAAAAGATACTGTACAACCAGAAAAAAAGATATGCGTCATTTAAAGTAATGAGACCGTGAGTAAGTATGCTGTTCGTTAGTGGTTCACGAGATTCAGAAGTATTCACATTATTCGGACTATTGTCCTCATCTTTGTTGTCATTTTAAGTCATGAGTTATTTCCCTTTAACCCTGCAAGTTACTTTTTCACCACTGCTGTAGCCTGTTATTGAACTCACAACTCTTTGGGTCAAGTCCTTAAGTACACATGACCCAATGTTACTTCCTGAGACTTGACCCAAAGAGTTATAAGTTCAATACCAGGCTACAGCAGTGATGAAATGTAACTTGCAGGGTTAGAGGGAGGTCTCATGACTTCTAATTGAGGCACTACTACGCATGGAATGAGAATGATATACTCTAGTGAATGTAATAAAGGGCTTGGTTCAAAATTCCTAGCACCTGAAGAAGGACGGAGAGTACAACGGTCGAAACATCATACAGATGGCCACAAAGATGAGGTCAATAGTCCGAATAATGTAAATACTGTAAATACTACCTCGTCTCAGAAATATAGGCAAATACTAAAGGTCTGCAGTTCCTGACGACGAAGGAATAAAAAGGCTGATGAAAATAATCCGCATCAAAAGACACGGGACATCACATAGACAACTGCATATATCTCTTATGAGCTTTGTAAGGAGTGTGTAAACACTTTGGTCCGGGGTTCACTACGATATTTGGGTGCCTCGCAAGTTAACGAAATAAAAATAAAATGTACCGCATTTCCATCTGCGATTCTCTGCTCAAATATAACAAAAACATGTTTGAAAAGACGATGAAAAATGATTTGTTTACAACAATGTGAAACGGATAAAAAACAGGGAAAATAGAATGAGTCACTTTTAATCGGACTACATCGAAAGATGGTACTGTCTGGATTGGAAAGCCACTGTGGTATCTACTTCTTCAAAGTACAAAATTGAATTCAAATACTGTTCCCAAATGGACCGATTAAAGGCTGCAATTAACGAATTCTCTGGGAATCTGTAAAAACCACTTAAACTAGTTCATTGCTCAGAAAGATTCCAAGTTATTTGAAGAAGGAATCATGAAACTGTCCCCCCAAAATGGCGAACAGTATAAAAACAAAATGTCATATATATGGTTGAATAAATTTATATAAAAATATCACAATATTTTCTTTTAAACTCATTTACAAACGCTACGAGCTTTTGTATATATATATATATATATATATATATATATCATACACTGAAATACATATGGTACATTTATCATATTATATCAACAAGAAAATTATATCAACATCAGTTGGTTAGTATTTGTCTATGTTTCTGAGATGAGGTAGTATTTACAGTATTTACAATATTCGGGCTATTGTCCTCATCTTTGTTGCCATTTGTACGACGTTTCAGCCTTTGTGTGCTTCGACGTTCTTTAGGTACGCAAGAGATAAAGAACATATAATCCAGTGATTGTAATACAGGGTTCGGTTCGAAATTCCTAGCACTTGAAGAAGGCCGGAGTGTACAACGGCCGAAACGTCGTACAAATGGCAACAGAGATGAGAACAAAAATCCGAATAATTTAAATACTGCATCAGTTGGTTAATACCAATTTTACTATGAAAACTTTGATTTGTATAATCATATCTGACACTGTATTTAGATTAAAATAAAACTATTAACAAAGGCAGAAAAACGGATAGACGGCTCGATAGATGCTGGACAATATGCTCACAGATGAAGAGGTGACCTGAAGTAACGTGGATGCGTTTCTAAAGAAGGATGCTGAAGATAGTATAAACGTGGGAAACAAGGAAGCTTTAAGAAAAATCAAAACAAATAGGAAACTTGTATTTAGAATCCGAAATAATTGAAACTGCTAGGACACATACTGAGGAAAGAGGGCGCGAATAATCTGATACCCACAGGACATATTAAAGGCAATAGAAAACGAGAAAAACAATGAATAATATATCTGACGAGGTAGTTTAAATGGATGGCGGAACAGGTAGTGGGATTGTATTGACAAAACTTTTCCAAGTGTTACAAAGAATAGCAAGTTGGTTTTTTATTGGTTGATTCGTTTTCTACGGCTTAAGAAACCTTTTTAAGTTAGTTAAAGCCATGAAATATTTTAAGATTGTAATAATTTTTTTGGCGGGGAGGTGGAAGAGGGAATAACCGTTTAGTGATACAAGTCTTACTAATTAACCCATAGCTGGAGGGGAAGAGGTAGATTCATACGTTTCCAAGAGTATTTGCGCGTAAGTGAATATAAGGAACCCAACGAAAATTGGAAATCGGCTCTCCGATTAATAATTCTTAGCCATTATCCGTCACACTATGTGCACATCAAAGTAGACAGCACCTAATATTTCCATGCGGTCACTCATCTTTGTAATGACAAGACTTGAAATTGCTTAAATTCGGTGGTCGTATGGGAACTGATTTTTCAAAGTGATATGGCTGTAAACCTGGAAGTTGTGGAGAGCCATGATAATACACGTTCTGAAGAAGACTAAGTATTAAGTAAGTCGACTGTTAAACAATCTTTGGCAATTTAAATAATTTATGTCTGTAGGTTCTGCACACCTGCTATTTCTCGGCGCAGAAGACATTGAAACAGCAAGTGGCGTGTGAAAATAAGCGCTAATTAGCCAGTCCCTTGCTTTCTGAATGTCATCTCTGTTTAGTGTTTCTGTTCAAACACAATAAACGATATTCTTATGAAATGATTTTGCCAACAGCTGAGACTCGCTATTTGCATTGGCAAAATGAAATTGAGATTTTGGGTTCCGTCTTGAATTCTTGAATGAAAAAAGCAAAATTAAATTTAGGACAGGTGGAGAAAAAAATGGTATCTTTTATAAAGCAAGCTTTTGGTTTGTTTTTTGTTTTATACATGTCGGTTTACAACTGAATTGAAGCCAACATAAAGGAAACATATGGTATTAACACCTTCATTCCTATTTGTTTATAACTAATGAATTTGCAGTTAAAATCACTCAAATATTAAAACCATAAAACCATCTATTATTTTGAGTCTTTCCTCGTGATGAGTGCTAAATTTTATTTTGGTATCATCTACTAATATTTGTCTCATGTTGATAATTGCTTTGAAGAAGTAGATACCACAGTGGCTTTCCAATCCAGACAGTACCATCTTTCGATGTAGTACGATTAAAAGTGACTCATTCTATTTTCCCTGTTCTTTCTCCGTTTCACATTGTTGTAAACAAATAATTTTCCATCGTCTCTTCAAACATGGGTTGTTTTTGTTATATTTGAGCAGAGAATCGCAGATGGAAATGCGGTACATTTTATTTTTATTTCGTTAACTTGCGAGGCACCCAAACATCGTAGTGAACTCCGGACCAAAGTGTTTACACACGCCTTACAAAGCTCGTAAGAGATATATGCAGTTGTTTGCGATGTGGGCATTATTATACAAAGGAAACAATCCACATTAAATGATTCAGTTCGTAAGATAGTATCTTGAAGTTAGGGAGACAGTATATTGAAGTATGTAGATTTGTGTACAGGCTAACAATAATACGTATAAATATCTTATACAAAACTGTACGGTAAGGTTAAGCTCGATTTAACCGTCTTACATTCAGCGTTACTTAATAATTCGAATCTCATCAACCAAAAAGTACCAGGGTAAAGCCAACAAAATTTGGTCCATGCATTTCTTGATAATAACTGAGACGGTTTAAACTATATTTAACACAAACAGAATAAAATATTAAATTCTGTTACTTTATCCCCAGTTTTGATTCTGAAGTAAAACGTATTATTCAGAAATTTATAAAATACAATTAAAAAATTAAATATTGTGGGTTGAATTTAACAAAATTTGCTTGACTGAATTCGTGCCATCTGAATATATTTAGATAAATATATTTATATAGATTTTCGTGCTAGCTAAATATATCTCAGTTTTCTTCAAATATGGCATTTAAAAAAGCATTATGTAAAATATGAACCAGTTTTCGCTTTTAATTATTTCTTATAAAGTAAATTGTAAATTATTAAATTATTTTATAAAACAGTATTTTAGAACATAGACTTACTTTATTTAAAAATAAATTACATTACGATTTACTTTATTAAAAATAATTAAAAACAAAAATGCTTCATTTTGTTTTGCATTTTTCTATTTGCTTTATTAAAAAAATAATGAAAACAAGTGTATTTTAATGAATTATTTTTATATGTCAATTTACTTAATTAAATATAATTTTTTTTACGATTTACTTTATAAAAATAATCAAAAACAAAAAACTGGTTATATTCTACATACTTTTTTTTAAATTTGACAAAATTTCACTAATTAAGGTCTTGATTATTTTTATAAATTAATAAATGTTTAATAAATTAATAAATTTCATAAATTAATAAACTGTTAATGAATTATTTTTACGATTTAATTACATTACGATTTACTTTATTAGAAACTAGCAGTATAGCCCGGCGTTTCTCGGATGTAATGAAAGCTTTATAACTAATCCATGGTCCTGGAGCTCAGACTCTTTGGACGTTGGCACGACTAAAAAGACTAAAAAGAAATAGCTGTTTCCAGTCAAAGCGAAACCGTAGATTGAAAGAAAAATGAATGGCCGTAAGTCAAATTTTGATTTCCGGTATCGCTGTCAAATAAGTTTTCCATCGCAAACTGAATTTTGAAAGCTAAATAAGTCCTCTGAGTAAATAGTATCATGGCTGAGACTAAGAATTACAATTATACCTACTGAGGGCCAAACCCGATGCAAAAACTAAAATAAAAGGGCTGAAAACCTGATTTTGATCAGACCCGATAGGATATTGGGCTATCGGTTTCCAATAAGTCATCCAAGGATAAACTAACTTAAGTAATTAAGGCTATCATGTCTCGAAAGAGACATGACTGACTGGATAGAAGATTATCTCACAGTAGGTTGCTATTGCTTTTTGCGGTAGTTTGGTTGCCAGCCAAGGCTATAGAACCCAATCTGTCCTACTATTTAACTCATAATTAGAGAGAAGAGACAGATTAATACCTTTCCCAAGGGTATTTGCGCGTTAGTAAATGTAAGCAATTCAACTGGAATTCGAACTCGGCACACCGATTTGTCCTTCTGAGTCGATATCCACTGCACCACAACGCACATCAGCTACCGGCACGATTAATATTTTTTCAATTGCCATCCCTCTCGAGGTTTCAGTGTTTATTTGGTATGGTGAGTTTAGTATTTTTTTAATGATAATTCTTTATTTTTCCACGTTTATGAAACTTATATAAAAATTTCCAGTCGAAAAATTATTTCAGCCGGTATGTTAATATATTTTCATGATCATTCCAGATTGCATATGTATTGGTCACACTAATTAGTATTAGTGTTAGTGCACTACCGTTAGTATTTGTTAATCATAGGCTGGTCTGGTACAAGGCGGTAACAGTGAGGGTACCGAATGACAATCTAACCTACTAATTTAACAAACTGGAGCAACGGGTTTGCCAACAGCGCGCTACAGTTGGCGCACTTGAATCGTACTAACAAGTGTATATGAACTTGCTTTGTCTTTTTCCTTATTACCTTTCTTTCATATTGTCGTTTATTCTATTAGACCATTTCGTACAACCGCTTCTTGTATTCTGTCTTCAAATTCTTTATCTTTATATGTTCCCTTTCATAATTCTTTCTTCCCGATTACCGTTCTCATAAGTCTTCATATATTGCCCCAGTCTCCAGGGACCTCGAAAATTAACTGTCAATTGCATTAGCAACCACGTATCCAATCTTCACGCTCAGTCCTGGGTCACCCCACGACCGGCGGCAGTCAATGGTCAGATTTACGATGATCGAAGATCGCAGCTCACCGACAAAGTCCAGCGAAAATGGACACCCGTTGAAAGAAGACTGATACGAATTGACCGGCCGACTGAGTGACCAACTGTGTGTGTATGGCCCATCATCCATTTATCTATCAAAAGGTCCATGCGGGTTTTGAGACAAGGCAAGGCTCTAATGCATTTGGCACATCGAAATATTAATATGGTGTACGGGCTTCGTTCCATTGAAAGGTTATATGTTGGATAGAGTAGAAATCGGAGGAAATACAAAAACAGGAAATGGAGTAAAATGGCGTTTAAAAGAAAGAAAGGAAAAGATAGAAAGAAAATAGGAAAATGCAACAATAAAATAGAAAGAAAGAAAATGACACGATAATGCAGAAAGAAAGAAAAAAAGAAAGAAAGAAAGAAAGAAAGAAAGAAAAGGGAAATTAAACGATAAAGAAAGAAAGAAAGAAAGAAAGAAAGAAAGAAAGAAAGAATTTGTTTTGGTTGATTGTTTCTTTTAGTGGCATATCAACCTTTAAGGATTTTTTAATGCTTAAATCTAAATATTTTAGACAGTTTTATAGATTCAACTTAATATATTTTTAATGCAATTCTATGCCTTAAACTACGGATAAAATGTATTGTCCGTCATTTTCTAGAAACATGTATTGTTGACAGTGTTTTATATAAAAATCAATCTTCTGTTTCTTGCTCCTAGGCGATCATGGACTTCCACTTGACTCTGTCTCTTGTCACTCTCAATTATTTTTCTCTTGGTATCTCTTCCAAGCCCCGCTCCGTCAACCATTTGCTCAGACCTAACAAGTACATCTCGCGCTGCTTTCCTCTGTCTCTTCTTCCATTTATCCGACCAGTGAGTATCAAGTTCTCCAGATCCTCCTTCCTCATTACGCGTCCCAGGAACCTCATTTGTCTCTTCCTGATATTTGGTATCAGTTTTCTTCTTGTTTGCATTGTTGTAAACGTGTTCCGTATCCTCAGCATCCTTTTGTAAAACCACATTTCTGCTGCCTCGAGCCTCTCCTTCATCTTTGATGAGATCGTCTAGCATTTACTTCCATACAGAAGGACAGGTATCACATAACCATCCAGCACTCTTTTCTTTCTTTCTAATGAGAATTTCCTTTCTTTCAGTACTCTGGCTGGTATTTTACTAAAAAATGTATATTCATAATTTCATACTGTTTGCTTCTGTTTTCGAGTTCACTATTAGATGGGGCCCTAACAGGTGCTAACACCCCAGGTCAGGGTAGACCTGTGAACAACAGCAGTTAAGCGGTCGAAATGAAGATAGGAAAATGAAATGATAAAATAAGAAAGATATAAATCATCAAATATAATAGTAAACATGTAAAATGTTCGTACCACAGTATTTTATACTCAATAGGAATTTTTATATATATAATCGTTTCACCCCAAACAAGGGAGTACTTCCACTTGTGTGCAGGGGTTACAGTAAATGGAGAGGGAATAAAGGTAAAAGACGGTACAATAGACCACGAAGAAAGTATAAGAGAAAGATAGAAGTCAAGGAGATAAAATATGGCAATTGACGCTGAACTTAAACTTTTGGAGATTGTAGCTATCAGGGAAGCAAGTATGCGGAAGGGAGTTCCACTGACAGGAAGTGCGAGAAAATAAACTACTAGAGTAGAAGTGACGGTAAAAGAGTGGGACCTAGTTGCCAAACTAGTAGCATGAATAAATTCATGTGGACAGGGTATTAGGGAAAGAAGCTCATCATAGCAGAAACCGTGAAAATATTTGTAGAAAAAACAACCACATTACATCGGTGAGAAAGTGATTTGAAGTCGAGCTGCCAAATCAAGACTGATTATATTGCCGATCCTATTTTGGGTTATGTCGAGGAACCCGAGATGAATAGCAGGAGCACTCGACCAGATATGACAACAGGATTCAATGCACGGACAAATGGTAGATTAATAATTATGGGGAGACATTTAGGAACTAAATAAATGAACTTTAAGAAATTTAAGAACTAAATAAATGAACTATGAAGCAAAAAGAAACTTAAAAGAAACAAGTTCTCTTATAACAAATTCAGATAAAAGAAAATTGATAAAAACAAATAATAAAAAAATTAGATCAGAAAAAAAAACTCTGTGATTAAAAATAAAACTGTTGTATACATGTCAGTGTCTATTAAATTTTCTTCTTCATCTTTGTGTGCAATGTCCTCTCAGAACATAAGCAATTATGGCTTTCTACAACTTCCTGACTTTTGTAGCTCTTAATAAATGTTGTCTTTCTGTTATTTCTCCTAAACCCGGTTCTGTCATCCATTTACTCAACCTTTAAAAGAAGAAAATATTTTAAAAATGTATTCACACTCCACCCGCGTCTATTGAACAGGTGAAGAGGCTTATCCCTTGTTTCCTGTTCAGGTTGTGGTTTCTGGTTTTTCTCTTCTCCAATCTTTTCACTCTTTATTTTTTTTTTTCAATTGGAGTAGATAGTCTAAACTATCGCCCGGTTCACACTCCACCCACGTCTATTGAACAGGTGAAGAGGCTTATCCCTTGTTTCCTGTTCAGGTTGTGGTTTCTGGTTTTTCTCTTCTCCAATCTTTTCAATCATTTTTTTTTCAATTAGGGTAGATAGTCTAAACTATTGCCCGGTTCACACTCCACCCACGTCTATTGAACAGGTGAAGAGGCTTATCCCTTGTTTCCTCTTCAGGATGTGGTTTCCGGTTTTTCTCTTTTCGAATCTTTTCACTCTCACGTAGCCCCCTGCGCATCAGTGGCGTTTTCGCCTTGCTTGGGGTGATATGATTAAAAAAAAAATTACCGACTATAAACCCTCGTTTAAAATTATTAAATCACTTCACCATCTTTCTACCAATCTAGACTTCATGAATCCAAATTATATCTACCAATAAATATAAATAAATAATATAATAATACTTCCATATATTATTCTACATAATTCATAACATTTTAATAATGTTCTCTATATGCACTATATTCTGTATTACATAATATGATAATATATTTTAATATATAATCATCAATAATTATAATAATTTTCTGTATATGCACTATATTCTATATTACACTAGCAGTATAGCCCGGCGTTGCTCGGGTGTAATGAAAGCTTTAAAACTAATCCATGAACCTGGACTCAGACTCAGCCTAAAGCATATTTGTGTGAAGTTTGATGAGATTCGGATAAAAATTGTGGATTTGTATAAAGGACATACAGACAGATAAACAGACACACACACAAACATCTTGCCTTTTATATATATATATATTATCGATTTTCTGCACTATTGTAAGAATTGCAACCTTGAAACTTCTGAATATCGTTTATTATGTCATTGTCTATGAGTGTATCAAATTTGATTAAAATCGGACCACTCCTTCTATAACCCGATTTTTTCGATTATCGATTTTCGATATTTATCGAGGGTGCCTCGACACAAAACCTAGCTAAGAACACTCGCAGATGCTTATAGTAGGACTGTGTTAATTTTCAAGAAAATCGGTTCAGCCGTTTCGGAGTCTATAGGTAACGGACACACACACACACACACACACACACAGACAAAGTTCCATTTATAAATAAGTTTAGATAATATATTATGTTTTAATATATAAATCACTGGTCTACATTTTTTTTATGGTTATTGGATTATTTTAGGTCAAATTTATGAATTTTGCTATACTGATTTCGAATATAACACACATTTTGATTTATCATGTCAGAGTTTTGTCTATGGATGACAATACTTTTTGCATTTGTCAAAATCTACCCATACTGGCTGAATTTTGGATTTGAGATCAAAGAAGAAAAATCAACTGAAATAGTCCCAAAATCTGTCGTATTTACTGCTTTCATGATGAAGAAAATACTTCTAGGTGTTATGTAAGTCCCTACTATATTATTATTAATGGCAAATTTCAGAGAAAAATTAGTTGATTTCTTGGTAAAATATACAAAAACACACAAAAGACGCACTGTGTTTGTATAATATATTCTCTGTAAAGCACAACAAAAGTTTATTTAGTAAAATGTAACAAATTATTCGTACCAGAAATTTTGTCCATATTTAATTAACTTGACAAATTTGAGAGAAACTTCCTCTTTCTGGACTGCCGGGAATGCTGATTTGCAACGTCTCTTTTTAGTACCCCAACAGTCGTCTGCCATCGTTCTGATGTCCCAACGCTCTTGGGACATTTCCTCCATTAATTTGATGTCCTGAGGGAATTGCTCATCCTGTTTTTCTCCTAACATCCTCTCTGTTTTCAGGGAATCTTTCCAGATGGCTATGAAGGAAAGAAATTTTGATGCTTATGTTAGCACCTATATTGTGAAAGCATTCCAGCAGATTTGCAACAAGACCCTTATAGTTATCATTTTGTGATTACAGAAAAAGGTTTTCACAGCCACTACAAACACTGTGGATAACCATTTTTGAGGCATTTGTTAAAATATACCCATACTGGCTAAATTTTGAACTTGAGATTTAAGAAAATGAATCAACTAGAATAGTCCCAAAATCTGTTGCATCCATTGCTTTCATGATGGAAAAAATACTTCTAGGTGTTATGACAGCTCCACCTTATATTATTTTTAATGGCAAATTTCAAAGAAAATCATTGATTTGCCGATAAAATATACAAAACCACCCAAAAGATGCACTGTGTCTCTATATGTTCTCTATAAAGCACAACAAAAGTTTATTTAGTAAAATAACAAACTGCTTGTAGTAGAAATTTGTGCATATTTAATTGTTATGTCGCCAAGTATAAATGAATAACTCAACAACAGAATCAGAATATAAGTTGTATTCCGCGGAAAGACGGTTAGTATGTACAGAAGTGATTAGTAATATTTACAATAGAAAGATAAAGAGTCCAATCCGTCGTAAGACGTGTGTATACGTGATTACTTCCGGTACGCCACCGGAACTGTGACTAACTCTTCACTGACTCGCACTGACTCTTCAGTAACTCATTAGAGACTCTCAAGTGACTCTCTACGACCCCCTTGTAGAGAATCCACCATTGCTATATAGAGCAATGGGAACAGTCCATTTGTAGTCAAATAGGAGAGGCGCCCTAACATTAATTAACTTGACAAGTTTGGGATAAACTTCTTTTTTGACTGAAAGCTGGTGTACAGTGTCCCTTTTTATACTCCAGCAGTAGTCAGCCATCATTCTGATGTTTCAATGCCCTTTGTATCTTTCCCCCATTAATTTCATGTCCTGGTAGAATTATTTACCTTGTTCATTGTTAATATTCTCAGTTTTCGAGGAATCTTTCCAGGTGGCTATGAAGGAAATTAATTTTGATGCTCATGTTAGCACCTATATTGTGAAAGCATTCTAGCATATTTGCAACACGATCCTTATAGTTATCGTTTTTGTGATTACTCAATAATCTTTTCACAGTTACTACAAATGAATTCCATGCATATGATTCCATTTAAAAACATTTTCACCTTAAATAAGTTTTCTGGTGTCTGAATCGTTGAAAACTTCTGCTTTCAGCTTTTCAATGCTCAAACCCGGAAACACTTCACAGATATATTTGAAACAACGACTGTTCTTATCAAGAGTTTTTTACAAATTGTTTCATCAATACCCATTTTATGTGGAGAGGCGGGGGAAAATAATTTGTATAAACATTTTTTCTCTCCCATTGTCAATACTTCTGGAATAGGTTACTCAGTTCCTTACCAGTGTTAATCCTTGGCATGAACATTCCCATACACATAGAAAACAGCGTATTGCCCAACTGATGGCTAAGTAAAAAGTTAGGTCCTTACGTATTATCGGGAGGACCTTTGATTTTTACTTTTTCTTTTTTTTCCCCGCTTATAACACCAAGGAACTGGAAAAATCAGGCTTTCATCACCTCAACGTCAACCACAAGTACAACTTTGTGGATTCGAACACCGGGGCTCATACGCAGACAGTGGAACGCCTATGGGGATCGACAAAGTGGCGAAACAAGAAGCACTGTGGCACTGCACGTCACCATTTGGAGTCGTATTTGGCCGAATTCATGTGGCGGAAGCATGTTGCCTGTACTGATGTCTTTGAGTCACTTTTGGAAGCAATTGCGACGTTCTGGCCTCCGGAATTACAAATGTAATTCCATTTTATTGTTTTAACCGTTTCAATAAATAATTTACTTTAATTTTTGAGTCGTTTTTTTAAAGGTCCTCCGATAATACGTAAGCACCAAAAGTTAACCATCTTCAAATTCACACAGACAGATCAGATATGGCTCGAGTAAACGAGATTCTCAATTACCAGTTTCATCGGCTTGTGCTTTTATTTGAGGGTTGTACATTGGCCAGCCCTTTTATTTTGAGGGTTGTATATTGCTTTTATTTGAGGGTTGTACATTGTCCAGGGATGTGCGTTGTGGTGCAGTGGATATCGGCTCGGAACGAGAAATCGGGGAGCCGAGTTCGAATTCCAGCCGAATTCATTGCATTCACTTACGCGCAAATGCCCTTGGGAAAAGTATTAATCCGTCTATTCCTTCCAGTTATGGGTTAAATAACAGGACAGATTGGGTTCTATAGCCTTGGTCGACAACCAGTCTACTGCAGTAAGCAATGGCAACCTACTGCAGGATAATCTTCTGCCCAGTCAGTCATGTCTCTTTCGAGACATGATCATCCAAGGGTGTATCACGTAAGGCACTTAACTGACTGACTGACATTGTCCAGTCGGTATTGATGCATAAGAGATTGTGTTGTGAAAGATGCATTTTAAGCGTCGCTTGTAACTGTCAATGAAAAACTACTATGAAGCGGTACTGCAGAACATTTTCTATGTCACTGCAATATACAAAATTTTCACTTAAAAATATTGGAGTAAATTCGGCATCTCTGTTTCTATAGAAGGTAATAAATATACCTCTTGCTCTCTCTCAGCCGAAATGTTGATAATTCTTCAGAGTCCTTTGTTAGATTTAAATCTCGGATCAAATTAATCTTTCTGTTGCCTTGTTGGAGAGGTGACACACTGTCTCTTACTCCCCCATCCACCGATTTTCTCAGACCAAAAGTTAGAAATATTTTTTTTTATTTATTCACTTTGCCAGCAGTCCGACTTGGAATCATGACTTGAATATGTATGCCATATTATTTTGTTTTGCTTTCTTCTCCGTTTTTGCCCAATATTTTTGCTTAATTTTAAAACTTTTCATGTCTAACTATAGGTTTGATTTTATTTTTAGAAATTTTTTTGACTTGACTTTAAGTTGAAACTTAATAAGTTACTTTTTTTTCTTTTTTTCTTTCCAAATCTTTCACTTTTTTTCTTTTCTCTTTTTTTTTTTTGTTTTCAATTGGAGTAGATAGACTTCACTATCGCCCGGTTCACACTCCACCCACGTCTTTTGAACAGGTGAAGAGGCTCATCCCTTGTTTCCTGTTTAGGATGTGGTTCCCGGCTTTCTTTTTTCCAATCATTCTAATCTTAAGTAGCCCCATGCGCATCAGTGGCGTCACCGCCTTGCTTGGGGTGATATGATTAAAAAAAATGTTGTCTTGATCAAACTTAACATCAATTTTATCTTGGCTAGTATCGTCACTGACAGGATCGTATTGGGGGAGGATTTTCGTTGCTACCGCTAAGAAATCTATTGGATATGGGAACTGTAAAATTATTTGCGTGCGGCGCAGGTCGAGTAGCTTATTTTATAGACTTTTGGTTCTTCTTGTTAAATCTTCGAATATTAGAAACTAAGCAAAAATATCAATCATCGTAGTGATTGAGTGGTTCACACCAGATCATTAGAATACCAAAACTTAGAGAAGTTCGATCATCATTGGTCCACTGACGAAGATGTTCTTTGCAAGACAGGTAGGCTACATGTGATAACCACAGTTTGTATTGATCGCTGTTTAACTTTGGAGTAAGTATTGTACGCTTTCTTGTAGAACAATGAGTTATTCAACTGCCAAAACAGGCATATTTGAGAAAAATGCTAAAATGATGTCTTGTCCATAAAAATAAATCCTGATGTGACAGAGAAAAATGGGTTTAATTTTCATATTCAACGTAATAAAATTAGCTTAAAAAGATGCTTTTCATCAAATGATCAATTTTTGTGTTGACCAGTGTAATGTTCTAGATATTACATATAAATTAGTAATTATAAATTCAATGTATGATTCCAACCACAGATAGATAGATAGATTTAATACTTCTGAATATTATACAAAATAATCCAATATAATCTCTATATACATATACTATAATTTACATAAATAATATTATTCTAAAAATTAGTAATATAATACATACAAATAAATACAAAAATTTATTACTTCCAATACATAAAAAATATATAATATAATAATAATATTATAATATTACCAAATATTATTTTTACTATTTCTTTATATTATTTAAATATAGTATTTTAATATATAAATAATACAAAAAATTAGTAATAATGTATCACGTAAGGCACTTAACTGACTGACTGACATTGTAGCTTATTTTATAGACTTTTGGTTCTTCTTGTTAAATCTTCGAATATTAGAAACTAAGCAAAAATATCAATCATCGTAGTGATTGAGTGGTTCACACCAGATCATTAGAATACCAAAACTTAGAGAAGTTCGATCATCATTGGTCCACTGACGAAGATGTTCTTTGCAAAATCTTTTCACAGTTACTACAAATGAATTCCATGCATATGATTCCATTTAAAAACATTTTCACCTTAAATAAGTTTTCTGGTGTCTGAATCGTTGAAAACTTCTGCTTTCAGCTTTTCAATGCTCAAACCCGGAAACACTTCACAGATATATTTGAAACAACGACATTTTAGCATACAAATTAATTCAATGAAAAATGACAACCGCAAAAATTTATTAGATTCAAATTAATTTATTTATTTATTTCTAAAAAAGAAAAGAAAAATTGGTTACAAATTTGATACTTGTATGCATTACTTCGCTACAAAATTAATCGGAAATGTATTTCGTTTTATTATACACACATATACTAACGTCAGCGACCAACAAACACATATATTCATACATGTTACTATGCAAGATTTTCTCACACACATTTAAAAAATCGTACATCGTTTTAATACATTTGATACGTTTTTAAGTGCACACATATACATATAAACAGACAAGTGTTTCCTATAGATACATACCCTTACATTTCAAATAATCGTCTATTGCTTTATTACAAGTGACATATATATGACCAATAAGAATGAAACGCAACAACATTCCAATATACAATCTTTTGTTTTTTTTATTTTGTTTTTTTTTAATTCCATTTCTTTTCTTTAACCAGATCTCTCAAGAAGATTAAATAAAAGTGAAACATATTAGATTAGGACTTATTTCCTACTTTGTTCTTTATTTATTCTATTATTATTATTATTATTATTATTATTATATATATATATATATAGGGGTAGAGTCGCCGCCTGACGCCCATTCTGTCGGGTTTCGATCCTGGGTTATGTAGTAATCGGAGTCTAACCGTACTGATGAGCTGTGATACAGCAAAACAGGTCTGTCTGCGGATGACAATAATATATATACATTTATATAGGTGCCTCCACTACTTTTCGATAGGTTTTAAGTTAATTTTTTAAAAATAAAAAAAGTTTTTTTGAAGCTTTCATTGTAACCTTAAAGCTAAATCATTAAATTTACTATTTCCAGTAAGAAAAGTAAACTGATGTATTTTAAGGAGAAATTATGTTGATTGTAATCTCAAATCTTTTATTCGTGCATATATATATATATATATATATATATTAATAACAAAAGGCACAAATGTATATGATATATATAGTTTGTCTATTTATCAACCCCCACCCCGTATATATATATATATATATATATATATAGGCTCGTTTTGAAGGCCTAATGTAAATGCGTCATTAGAACGGAAATTGAAATCCAATGTCTACTACAAAGTGATGCCACTGGCGCGGTTGTTACCATAGAAATAAGAGCATGTACGACAGAAAAGCAGGTACTCCGGAATGGAAGGCAAATATTAAACATGGCGAGGTTCTTTGAATAATAACAGTAACCAGACACAAACAAGAAACTTTGTCTCAGAGAAAAAAAAAATACATTCAGAATTGCAACAAATCTCTTCTAGACAACATCACACGCTTCCAGAACAACACACATAAAATGCATTCTCCCCAATTCATGAATTAGTGCACGCACATACATCATATATATATATATATATATATATATATATATATATATATATATTGGTTTGTTTTCGGTTCACTATTTGACATCAGTGTTTAAGTGACTGTCAGTCTCCTCTTTATCCTAGCAGTTCGTAGCATTGACATAAATTGAACTGTTTCAATTCTACTTTGGGTCTTTAAACTAATATACATTTTATTATGCAAGTCAATGTTTTTACAATAGAATACATATTTAGCAAGCAATATTCTTTAATAACAATATTTGATCACAATGATTATACAAATGCATGCATAGATCTACATACTTATATATATATATATATATATATATATATATATATATATATGTATGTATGAAAGTCTCATTAAAAATGACAGATGAGGTGGTATGGTTAAGTTTTTATATAATTTTTATCTGATTTTCTATTTTTTCTTTTCATAAAACGTTAACACTTTATTGAATAAATCGCGGACATTACTAATAGAACAACAACTTTTAGGAAAAATTTGATCTTATTCATCAACATAGTTTTCTTCTAGGGTGATACACTGATCACAACAATTCTCTAACAATTCGATGCCTTTTTGTAGAACGATTTATCTTTGACCTCAAAATGCGCCTCAGTTTCCGATATCACATCTTCAATGGAGCCAAATCTTTTTCCCTGGAGCATTCTGCAAACAACCATTAGTCGCTGGGGTACAGATCTGGAGAATAGAGTGGATGTTGAAGCAATTCGAAATGCAATTCATGTAGTTTTGCCACCGTTGCGATCGATTTGTGACATGGTGCCTTGTCTTGGTGAAAGATCACTTTTTTCTTCTTCATTTCTGGCCGTTTTTTGGCGATTTCCTCCTTCAAACGTACCAATAATGCTATATAATATTCGCTATTAATGGTTCTTCCTTTCTTAAGGTAATCGATTAACAAAAATACCTTGCGAATCTCAAAATACTGATGCCAAAACTTTGTCTGCTGAAGTTTGCATTTTTGTTCACTTTGGACAGCATTTATCTGCTGTTGTTCACTCGGCTGACTGCCGATTTGACACCAAAGTGAAGTAGTGGATCCATGTTTCATCCATTTACGCAAAAACTACTTCTTATTGCGTTGAAACAGTTGCAAACATCGCTCTGAATCGTCGACGTGCTCGTGTTTTTTTATTGACTCTAAAAATCACGGCACCCACTTTGAGCATAGTTTTCTCATTGACAAATGTTCATGCAAAATGATGAATACACTGCCTTCTAATATGTTCAACTCCTCTGCTATCTCGCGCAACTTCAATTTACGATCGGCCAAAACGAATGTGTGGAGATTTTGGTGTTTTCCAGGACAACTGCCGATTTTGGACGACCTGAGCGTTCAGCATCATTTGTGTGTGTACGACAACGTTTAAATCAGCATGCCCCCACTTAACCGTTTTTTTCCGACGGAGCAGAGTCCGAATAACACTTATGAAGACATTGCTTTGCTAAAACAGTATTTTTCTCACCAGAAAGCAATGCTTTATCAACAACCGAAATTTAGATTTTTTCATTTTTTTGAAAATTTGCAACAGTAGGTTCACTTAAATAACTGTAATTTTTAAACTAATAATCCGATTGGACCCAAATTTTGTCACGTGTCATTTGAAGGTTCAGACTTCATAAAAATCATATTGATTTTTTACTAGTGACGCCATCTATATTTCAGGCCTA
The DNA here is from genome assembly GCA_037127315.1 of Ascarosepion bandense. Classification (NCBI taxonomy): domain Eukaryota; kingdom Metazoa; phylum Mollusca; class Cephalopoda; order Sepiida; family Sepiidae; genus Ascarosepion; species Ascarosepion bandense. Next base: position 2,626,866 of record JBBBDQ010000559.1, read on the forward strand.
GGACTTGTTGAGTGATGTTTTATATAAAAATTGTTTAAATAATTATGGTTTTATATATATATATATATATATATATATATATATATATATATATATAAAGAATCACAAGATAGCCAAAACCTACCGCGGTTTCACACAACGGCTCATCAGCTGACGAGCCGTTGTGTGAAACCGCGGTAGGTTTTGGCTATCTTGTGATTCTTTATGTGTCTTTGCTCTACTTTTGCTTTTCAATTGTACTTTTGCATTTGATTGTATTTGTATCGAGCACTTTTTCTTCTTTTTTTGTGGTTGGTTCCGTTTGGGTTTTTTTTTCTTTACTGCGGAGTATTGTATGTCTTGTCTTTATTCCGCGGATTTCTTTTTTTTTTCCCCTCTTATCCAACGCCTTAGAGCGACGGATGGTAACGGAATTAGATTCTGTCTGTTATTCGTTTTTCTTAAAGTTTATCTTTGTATAAATTTAGGATTTAGATACTTACAGAGTCTGTTTAGTTATTATTTTGAATATATATATATATATATATATAGAGAGAGAGAGAGAGAGAGAGACATCCACATACAAGCTTGTTTTGATGCATAAATGTATGTAGCTCATTAGTGTGGCTAGACATCCTATTCTTCCAGCCGGGATCGAAACTCGACCGATTTGGCATCATTCAAAGATTCTACCCCTAAGCTATCGTTATAATATAAGCTATATATTCTAGTATGGTTCATGCTCTACAAAGTCCGGGGACCACTAGAAGTAGGAGAGTACCTTAAGGGGCAGTTTATATGGATAGGAGGCGAAGGTATCGTTTGACTCTAGACTTGAGCAGGTCAAGATCGCAGTGATCGGGGAAACATCTTCTTGGGAGTCTGTTCCACAGGGCGGTGTTTCGCAGAAAGAAGCTGTTTGAGTGGAACTTACTTTTCGCCGATAGAATACGGAAAGTAAGTTGAACGGCGGGTCCTAGCCATGAAGGTCAGACCTGGTAGAACAAGAAGATGCAGTTCGCCCAAACATTTTCTATGAAATTAGCTATAGAGCAGTAAGAGACTCGGCTGTGAGAGAGAGATTGAAAGGTAGAAAATATTTCTTTTTCAACAAGGACTAGAAAACGCTTCAGAACTCTTTTAAAACTGAAAAGTGAGGACTATGCTGCTGCCGCCCAAATAGGGCAACAATACTCCATTTTATGCCTGTTCTGGCTCTTATAAGGGCAAAGGTTAGCATGAGGAATCATTTACTGGGTATATATATATATATATATATATATATATATATATAAAGAGAGAGAGCGAGAGAGATGAAGGAAGAGAGAGGAAGAGAGAAAGAGAGATTTAATGGAGATCTAGTGTGATGTCAAGAATTCATGGGCACGTGGCGGAGTGGTTAGAAGGTTCGCTTTCATGAAACCCGGGTTCGAATTTCACCATGGTTGATTTGCCAGGAAGGTGACTTCTTGATGTTATCGATCTGGAGAAAGCGATCCCAGCTTATGACATCTTTGGTAAGTGCCTGAAAACGATACCACGGTTTCAACCAAGGTTTGTGGGTGAAATTGGGTAGACGGGAAGCACGAAATCGCAAGTCATCGTAACCAAGTGTTTGAGCGTACTGGCTTTGTTTAGACTATTGAACATGCCAGATAACGTGTTCTCTCTCAGAAACTGTAACTAGATCTGCTAAATATAGTGGCAGTATAAAACATAGGTCGGTGTTGAACAAAAACAAATGTACCTAAGCAAGTGTCTGCAAAGGGGATTAACTAGTTGTCCTGGTAGACGGTATAAGGGGTCAAATTATATGATGATTATGGAGAATCCAAACCAAAATGAATGCTCCTACGAATGCAGTCATGTACCATACCAATCTAAACTTGACTTATTCGCTAATTTTTAATTGTTAGAGATCTTATTATAATTACGTTTCGACCGAGTAATCTCAGGCTGTCTTCAGGTGTTGATTATTTTGACTGTTCTGGGATCTCATAACAGTTAATTAGTGTGATTACATTTCTGGGGAAACAGATTATGCGGATTTAGCTACATGATCACGAATATTTGATTCTCTGCTATGCTGCAGTTCCGAAGAACATCACTGATGTATTTTGAGGACCTCAAATACTTTTGGTTATCTCGGCAATTTTGTTTAATAATTTTGCTTGAATAAACATATGCTAATCCACATAATCCACTGAGGACTGCAATTGTTATAGCCGAAGTAAACGAAGTTTGTAAAAACATTTACGTAACTATAAGAATAAAGTAATAAGCATATACCGTCTATCTTGAGTCAGTCAGTTAACTGTCATACGTGATACACGCTTAGGCGATCATGTCTCAAAAGAGACATGACTGACTGGGCAGAAGGTTATCCCGCAGTAGGTTGCCATTGCTTTTTGCGGTAGACTAGTTGCAAGCCAAAGCTATAGAACCCAATCTGTCGTGTTATATAACTTATAATTGGAGGGAAGAGACGGATTAATACCTTCCCTAAGGGTATTTGTGCGTAAGTGAATGCAAGGAATCCAACTGGAATTCGAACTCGGCTCCCCGATTTCTCGTTCTGAGCCGATATCCACTGTACCACAATGCATATCCGATCGTTGTTTTAGACTCTGCCGATGACGGTGCGCCAGGGCTAGACGGACGAAACCTAACGCTCGCGAGAGGCTACCGGTAAAACGCTCGCGCCCCTGAGTACCTAGAGTTAAGCTCCCAAATCACTCGTTTCTCTTCCCTGCATACATCAAAATCGTAAAAATATGCGATATTTGTTATATAACAACAATATAAATAGTTTGCAGAAGCACGGTTAACTAATCAAACTGATTGCTATTTTCGTTGATCGCCTCACTGTTATAATCTGGACGTAGATTAAAGTCACATTAGTAATTCTGTCTGATATCACTATATATGTGACTGCTCGAGCGATGATAGGCAACTTAGCCTCACAGCGCTTACTGTAGTGTACGATTACCGCCAGGAAATACCAGATGGTGGGAATCGATAGAGAAATAATATGGAACTTCAGTTCTAAAAGAAGTTCATTGGTAGCTCTAATAGATACTGTGCTAATTCTACAATACAATAAAGTAGATGTTGCATTCAGTGTTACACCAGGATATCAAAGGCGAAGGTGATCTCATAGCGATCAGGTGCAGATTTGTGTTTCACAAGCTGTTAATCGCTGACGCCGACATGTAAATAATTTGCCGGGTCAGCCGTGCTTAGGATTGCATCCGTGGGACAACTGGATAACAGGAAGATATAAAAGGGAAATAAGAGAGTCTCTCACCGTCATCCATAGGGTTATTCACATAGTCAGTTGAATGTCATACGCGATACACGCTTGGGCAATCATGTCTTGAAAGAGACATGAATGACTGGGCCGAAGATTATACGGCAGTAGATTGCCATTGCTTTCTGCGTTAGACTGGTTGCCAGCCAAGGCTATAGAACCCAATCTTTTCTATTATTTAACCTGTAACTGGAGGGAAAATACCTTTTCAAAGGGTATTTGTGCGTAAATGAATACAAGGAATTCAACTGGAATTCGAACTTGGCTCCCCGTTTTGTCGTTCCGAGTTGATATCCACTGCACCCCAACGTACATCCTATTCCCATAGTACGTACGCAAAAATTTCATATATTTTGACCTCCTCTGTACGCATGCGTACTTTTCAACGGCTCACTCTCTCGTGCGTGCATGCTTTTTGTGCTCACAACCCACTCTATTTTACAAAAAATTGTACTGATTCGTTCCATTGTCTTTTGAAAACTTAATACCCTTTCTTTGTGTGCCTGTGGGCGGAGTCTGTCTATTTCGTAATAAAATTTCCTTTCAAATTCTACAACGTTTTTTTCTGGAGTTCACACCTCGATGCGAACGTTGTTTCCGGGACTTGTTTTGGTTCAGTTCCAAACATGAATTTAGATCAACGTGGCCAACGAAATAAATTGACTAAGCTTGAAACAAAGACGTTCTTTTCTTCTGCAAGGGAATTTTTTTCGCTTAGCAAACTTTTGAAAATCAGCATAATATTTTTTGTTTTGTTTTTTTGTTTTTATGCATGCCTACTTGACCTCAGACCCCTACTTCCTCTTGTACGCAATCATACTTTTTTTGTGACCCCTCCTTACGTGCGTTCATGCTATGTGAACGACCCTATGTTCGGAGAGACCTCACAAAACCACACACACCTTTATGCTGGTATTAAATGACGAGGCAAGAGTTAATAAATAATAATTTTAAACATGAGAGATCAGGGTGAGTGTGTTTATAAATTGTTTACAGTGTTAGGATTGTCTAGAAATTAAACTGAGGGAAAGCCGCCTACATACGGATAGAAAATGAATTCAATAAATATGCAAATACAGAAAGGGATATAAGACAATGGCATGTCTTCTTGCCGGACATATTCGACCTACACAGAATGGTGATTCTGTGATAATTAAAAGTCCTAACATTTATTTGCAACCACCACCTTGCAGGTGACATAGTGTTGATAACAGATGCAGAAAACTACGAACGATAAAGAAAACGATGAGGTTTGACAAAAATCAAATGTAAGAAAACAGAATACATGGTTGTCAGCAAAACGAATAGCCTAACATAGAAATTACAAACTGGGGATATCAAAATGAAACAAGTACAACAATTTAAATATCTGGAAAGCTTTCAAGCAGAAGACGTAAAAAGTGGCACTAAAATTCAAAGGTGTGCTCAGATAGCGAAGGACGATTTCCAAAACTCTAAGCAAAGTATTAAGAAGCAGGAAAATTTCATTAGAAACAAAGAAAAGAGAACTAAACTCTTATGTAATATCAGTACTTCTGTGAATGCTAGACATTCTCTTCACAGATAAAGAGATTTGAAGCAACAGAAATGTGGTTCTACAGAAGGATGCTGAGGATACCATGAACTGAACATGTGAGCAAGAACAAAGTTTTAGAGAAAATTGAAACAAAAAAAACACTTATACATAACATCAGAAAAACACTGTTGAAAATTCTAGGAAACATAACGAGGAAAGAGGGCTTGGAAACTTTAACACTCACATAACGTATTTAATTAAAAAGGTACAGAGAAAACAGTGCATAACTTATTTAATGAACTGTGTCAATGGTTGGCAGAACATGGATTAAAAGAGACAGCAAAAAAGGCAACATTTTCTAAAAGCTACAAAGTGAATCGTGGAGAACCATGATCGTCAACATCCCAAAAGGACATAAAACATAAAGGAAGAATATTACAGTAGCGTAAGGGGATGTGCATTTTAGTGCAGTGGATATCGGCTCAGAACAAGAAATCGAAGAGCCGAGTTTAAATTCCAGTTGAATTCGTTGCCTTCCCTTAGATGCAAATATCCTCTCTCCTCCCTCCAACAATGAGTTAAATAGCAGGATAGATAGAGTTCTATAGCCTTGATTGGCAACCAGTCTAGTGCAGAAAGAAATGCCGAGTTCATTGAATTCACTTACACGCAAATGGGAAAGGTGTTAATCTATCTCTTCTCCCTCAAGCTTTGGAATGAATAACAGAACAGACTGAGTTCTGTAGCCTTGGTTGGCAACCAGTTTACAGCAGAAAGAAATGACAACCTACTAAAATTTTCTGCCTAGTCAGTCATGAATCGAAAGAGACATGATTACTCAGGCGTGTACATGTATGGCACTTAACTGACTGACTGAAGGGGGTTCGGTTCTTCATGCATCATTGCTGTAATCCAGTGACTATAACTTTTATAAATATGGGTAACGTTTACAGTGGGAATGAAACTAGGTAAACAATTATCGACTCAATCACAATTCTTAGGCATCAACTAAAAAAATAAGAAAACAAAATCTGCCCGAACGATGAAATTTTGACAATATCAAGACAAGGGAACTGGGGTGTGTAAACCGCTAATCTACAGAGGATTTACGAGATGGCGCCTTTACACAAAACATGAAACAATTGACTGTTAAAGTGTCTCTGAATAGGGAATTAACTCGTCCTCAACGGTATTACAACAGATAACTATTCATTTCACGTATGTCTAAGAATGGTAGTAGAAGGTAGTTTAAGAAGAACTTGGATTCACTTGTCATGGCGACGAAATCTGAAACTGAGGAAAGAAACCGAAAGAAATGAAATATAAAAATATAAATAAAAAAAAGAGGCATCCAAAACTTTTTTGTCGATGTCTGATAATAAGCTTCTTGCTCATATTTTTAAACGGGGGGTTTCTTTCTTTTTTAGTGAGTTAATAAAATCAACCCTTTTTATGTTAACTCTATCCCAACGTTCAAAAGAAGCATTTGCTGTATGTATATTTAGGTAGTATCCATATGTACCCAGAGAGATAGATATTAAAAAATTAACCTAGATAGCTAACTAAACTAACAAGATAGATAAATAGTTAGCTAACTAAATAGATATTAACAAATCGAACTAACTAGATAGCTAACTAAATAGCTAGCTAACTAGATAGATATTCAGATTAAATTTTTGTTCACTTTGGATATCTTTCTACTAACAAATGTTTTTCTCTAGTATTCTCAGTCAGCAACCCCTTCCGTCTTAGTGGCTTAATTACCTTACTTACAGTGAATTGAAATAATATTAGATAGATTAACCATCAGACAATCGCTTCTACCGACCATTAGCATGGATCAGGCTAGTCTCCCTGAAAGCAAAACACTGCACCTCCTCGGGTTAACTCTCACAACAGACCTCAAGTGGAATGACTATATAGAATCCATAGCTAAACCCGCTGCTAAGAAAATCGGTTCTCTGTGTAGGGCCAGGAAGTGTTTCCCATCTGAAACAATCCTGCACATATATAAATCTACCATCCACTGTGCATTGAATACTGCTGCCATATCTGATCGGGTGCTTCTGCTATCTACCTAGGGGTACTTGACAAAATCCAACGGAGAATCTGTAATGTGATCGATCTCGACTTGGCAGCTCAGATCCAGTCACTTTCTCACCGGCACAATGTGGCTTCCCTGTGTTTCTTCTACAAATATTTTCACGGCTTCTGCTCTGATGAACTTAGCTCACTGATGACCCCTATATCTGAATTTACTAGAACCACAAGATTAGCAGCTAGGCCCCCACCTTTTAGTGTGAAACCAATAAAATATAACAGCAACTTCTATTCTACCGCTTCTTTTATCGCACTTCCCGCCTGTAGAATTCCCTTCCGTCTACTTTCTTCCCTGACAGTTACAATCTCCAGGTATTTAAATGTAAATTCAATAGTCATCTCCTATCTCACTAACTTGCATCTTCTCTCTCAAGCTCCTTTCTCGATCCACTCTACTCTCATCAGTATTCTCATCCTTCTTTTACCCACTTCCTTACACCCCCTATAACCTGCCTCTCTTTCTCATAACTTACGTAACCTCCTGCACAACAGTGGCAGTAAACTGCCTTGCTTAGGGCGATATGATTATAAAAAAGTTAGATAGATAGATAGATAGATAGATAGATAGATAGATAGATAGATAGATATGAAAAAAAACGGAATATATGGATAGAGTGAGTTAGTGAGTGAGTGAGTGAGTGAGTGAGTGAGTGAGTGAGTGAGTGAGTGAACGAGAGAAACAGTGAGTGAGTGCTGAAATAAACAATATCGAACTGAAATAGATATATGCAAACACCCGTCTCGTCATGGTACAATCTAGTCACGGAAGCAATTATTCCTGTCGTTGGTTCGACTCCTAGTTGATGGCAAACACTAATGACTTAGTGCCGTATAAACTTAAGCTTTGTAATTATCGATACCAAATTACATATACATGATTGTGTGCGCGCGTTTGTGTGCATCTCGAAAGATTAACTCGAAAAGCGAATGATGTTGATCAATCAATAAACAGAAAGGATCAGACTGCGATAAAAATCACATGATCAGAATAAGAAATATATAAGAATGAGATCAATACAATCAAAGTAAGAGATCCGTAAACAAACGAATAAATGCAAATATATTGGGGAACAAGAGAAATGTTAAGCTTGATTGAGGAAAGGCCGCTATACATTCGGCCAACGTTATCAATCGTATATGCAAGGAAAGGATGTAATAAAGGATCAGGGTTTTCTTTTTTATAGGGGACTTTAAGATACAATGTCTAATCCTCTTTATCAGCGGTTTTAGTCTCTTGCTGTCAACTCTATGATTTATCATTTGTCTGTTTAACGGCATATCAACTCCTTATGGGTCAGTGCTGAAATTTAATTTTCTTGGGAGCTTTGAAGCAATAAAAATATATGTTATTCTCATTTCACAATTGAATACACGGTAAATTCTCAGCTTTTGTGTATATATATGTTTGTGTGGACAGGATTACTAGGGGCGGTGATATACGTTTTTGTTGTTTTCTTGAAGCTATATTTTCGCATACAATTCGATTTAAGAGATTGTAGGATATTACATGGCTTACTGTCATAAAAATTCATGTTGCTTGATTGACAGATTTTAAACAGATTTAGGTGAAGTCGCTACAATATATATATATATATATATATATAGCATTCGTTATTATAATAAGGAGAATATAAATGTATTACTGGTATTTTTTATTATAAAAATGTATTTTTATACTTTTATAGTGATTTGATTTTGCTTAAGTGTTCACTATTTCCTATAGCTGGGACCGTAACAGGTGCTACCACTCAAATTCAGGTTAGATCTGGGAACAGCAACAATTAAGAAGTGATTTCACTCTTCTCAAAAACTCCAGATCAGAGGTCTTGCAGCCGGATATAGTTTACCGTTCATACCCAGGAGTGTCAACTCTAGAAATAAACAATTCCTAAGATTCATTTAATAATGGCTTCAAAAAAACAGAGGGCTGATATTGTTAATTCAGATTAAATACATATTTATTCAATATATGAAATTGGTACAATTATATATAAATTTGAAGTGATACTTTTAAGTGATAAGAAGAAATTTCTCAACTCATTAAAGAATATAATATTACATGTCGCGCTTATTAATTATACAATAAGAACGAATCTTTACATAACCCTTATTACAAGTATATTGTTATAATTGTTCTATTTTATTATTTACTGTTGTTAATCCTTTATTGTACTTAATAAAATGTACAGCCAGAACGAATCACACAGAATTTATTGACTGATTCGTTTTCAAACAGGTTATCAAACCGCTTCCATGTTATTTAAAGCCAGAAAACAACTCTCATAGAAAATATATTTCATGCTACAAGAGATATCGAACAAAAGATAAGAGATGGATGGGATTCAAGGAGATAGAAAATTGAAATTGACGTTGCATTCAAACTTTTGAAAATTGTGCTTATCAGGGGTGCAGCTATAGGGAAGGGAGTTCCACGGACGGGAAATGCGATAAAAGAAACTGTTAGAATATAAAAAGAGGTTAAATTTAACTATTTCAACGGTTAAAGGGTGGCACCTAGATGCTAATATAGTAGCAGGTGTAAAGTTATGTGGTCAGGGTACCAGGGAAATAAGCTTGTCAGGGCAGTTGCAACGGAAATATTTGTAGAAAGACAAAAGGTAGTCATATCGCGCCGGTGAGAAAGTAAATCGGGTTTCCGAGTCAGATTCTATTACATTGCAGATCTTCTTAATAAATGTGCAAGAAAAATGAGAAAAACTTGCTGACCCGATGTGTGTGTGTGTGTGTGTGTGTGTGTGTGTGTGTGTGTGTGTGTGTGTGTGTGTGTGTGTGTGTGTGCCCATTTGCTTCATTACCGATATCTGGATAATGCACCCAAAAAGCGCAAACATTTGCTTGCTCGCGCACAGAGTCATAGCGTCTACAGAATGGGCAAGCTAGTCTTACTAGATCAATTACGTTCTATCCCCACTAGATGATCCACAATTTTGGTCTTTTGCCACATCTAAACTAACTACAAAAAGGAAATTAATACTGAGCATCAGGAAGAGACAGCTGAAGTTCCTGGGACACGCAATGAGGAAGGAGGGCTTGGAGAATCTGATACTAACAGGCCAGATACAGGGGAAAAGAGACAGGGGAAAGCAGCGGATAACATATTTGAAGGACCTAATCAGGTGGATGACGGAACAAGGACTGCATGGTGTAACAGGAGAAGGCGTGTTCAGAGCCACCAGAGATAGGGAAAAGTGGAGCCTTTTTTGAGGATCCAACTTTCTACTCAGTCCTAATTGATCTAGCTAAACAAACTTGCTAACCTTTCCATCACGTCGAGTTTCACTTTGATTTTCTAAGAAGGGACAAGGCACATAGAAAAAGAAACTGACTACTCTTAGATAATCAAAGTGAAACTCGACGTGATGGAACGGTTAGCAAGTTTGTTTAGCTAGATCAATTAGGACTGAGTAGAAAGTTGGATCCTCAAAAAAGGCTCCAAACTTTCGGCCTTTTGCCACCTCTAAGCCACGGTTAGAAAATAATCACAGAGTCTACAGAATTTAAATTTGTATTTCCGTCGTTCCAAGGCAGAACAGCGCGAAACAAACCCAATTAATATAATTTGGCCTCCTCCGATTTCCTGCTTGCAGCAAAAGGCGCCATACCAGCACTGTATATTCCATGCCGGCGGATGCTTCGTCTTGTATTCGAATGCCGAAACGTGACTTCATTCCTGTTAAACATGGAAGTTAATTCAACAGAAAATAAAAATAAATGAAATTTATCGGGGAGAGTAACTGACTAAAAAGGTTTAGACTGGATGAAAAGACAACAGGCTTCAACCACTAATATCCGGTTGAAGTAAACACAACTAAAACAGCATATAGGTTAATAACTTTCATCTTACCTGCACAACCAAATTTGCAATTGCGTTACTATTCATTTTACCTGCAGGACAAAATTTGCAATTAGGTAAATAATATTTATTTTGCCTGCAGAACTAAAGCTGCATAAAAGTTAGAAAACATTCATTTTTAACTACAGATGTTTTATATCGATTCGAGGAAGAACAGACGGGACCCAAAATTTAAGATCTTCTCCGATTTTAAAAAAAAAAGTTTTAAAAAAAACGCCAACACGGAGATATAAAAATGCACAATATATATTTATTATTATTTTCTTTTCGTCAGTGACGTGTGGTGTGGAGTCGAGTTGTCGACTCGACTGCTGTCTGCAAGTCAAATCTATAAACTCACTCTCTGTGTCGGCTGACGTCATTTAAATAGTTACCTCACTGACACCTGTAGCTTCTGGTACACTCTGTCTCATTTTCTTTTCAACTTCACTGAGTAAGTTGCCCGTCTACACAGACCGAGACGCGTTGGCACCGCGACTTGGGGTAATGGTTAGCGTCAGAACAATTACAACCGAGCAGTGACCTTCACACTCACCAGATCCTCCATGAATTCGGCCTTACGCCACATCTAAGTTACACTTACAAATTCCCCATTCAGAGATGTGTGATCACATAACTATAATCACATATCATAAGAGAACATATCTTCTGCATACCTTTGTCAGCTTCCTAAACTTTCTGCACGTATTGGATTCATCATTTCACAATTGACTCAGAGCATTCTTTTGCCACAGCAATACTTTTTCTTCTTATCAGTTAGACATTAACTCTTTTTCTTTTTTCTTTTTTCTTTTTTTTTTGTTTCCTTTTGTTCATTTACGCTTTCTTTTTTACAATTTATTTTTTGTACATTCAAGCGCCAATCACAACCCACATACTGGCCATTAAAGGATTTGGCTTAAGCATTCTTGCTTCTTTTTTTCTTTTTTTCTTTCTGGTAAGTTTGTTATCAACTTTGTGGCATCGAACAACTATTTTGTGATACGCTGAAGAAAAGCTTTAAACTAAAGAAATTTTTTTAAAATAACGCACAATGCACTGGAAGACAAATTTCTTTACGTTTTTGTCACCATTATCATTACTTCTGTTATTTTTCTGTTTTTCTCTTTATTTTTCTTTTTAAACACAAAGTCAGAAAAAGTTCTGTAAATTCTGAAAAGTTCGATTTTCCTTTTCTTTTCGAAGAACCCACAAAATAAGAAATTTTCTATAATGTTCAAAAAGTTCGTTTTTCTTTTCCTTTCGAAGAACGTACATCAGAAAGTTCTACAATGTTCAAAAAGTTCGGCTTTTTTCTTTTCTCGAAGAACACACATATCAATAAAAGTTTTATACTGTTCACAAGTTCGTTTTTTCTGTTTTTTCCTTCTCCCTAAGAATTTCACCATACCCAGAGACACCCGGTTCACGACCGTACGTTGTAGACGATAACTGCATCTTCAATTTCAAACTGACATCTGGTAAATGACCTTCGCACACAACATGAATACCGCTACTCGAATTCACGTTACCCATGGAATTACCTAAATTTCAATCATACTTCGATTGAACACAGAAAATTGCCATTATTTGCAGTGCATGTCATTCTAAGTCTGTCCGAAGAAACAACAATCACAAGCAAAAGAGAAGGAAAAAAAGAAGAAAAACTAACTAAAAGTCTGAACGTATCTGACGGTGATGATGGGTATGCGACCTGCCTGGAGGATTAGTTGTATCATTTACAGTTTCTATTAACTTACTTTTTTTAAAAAGGGTACGTCTCACTCTACATATTCTGTAACTTAATCTCTCTCTCTCTCTCTCTCTCTCTCTCTCTCTCTCTCTCTCTTCTACTACTACTACTACTACTACTACTAACCGGGCACTGAGGTTACAAACCATCCAGTAGTATTTCCCTAAAGAATTGTGGGTTATCGGATATCAACCTATAGGCATACCGACCAACGGTACCTCTAGTTGTAAGGAGAACTCATTAACATTTGTCTTTCTCTGTCACACACACGATTCTAAAATATTTCTGCATCTCCTCTAACCAAATCGTATAACTACCATCCTCTCTAAATATTAATGGGTTATGTTCTTTAAAAAACTCACCTCTTAACGTGTTCGTCACCGAACAAGCCACATTTTTAAATTCCCCGGTCAGACTCTGTACGAAATTTGAAAATGTATGCTTTTCCATAGTAGTTTTTGGCTGAACTAGCAACTTTTTTACACACAAAGTAAACAAAAAAATGTCACCTACCTTACTCGACGTTTTATTCCAACCGTCTAGTTCTTCTTCTTCTTCTTCTTCTTCTTCTTCTTCTTCTTCTTCTTCTTCTTCTTGTGCCGTGGAAAGCAGGTCGATTAATGCGTTGTTTTTTTCAAAAAACCAGCAAGTCACCCAAAACGAATGTGTTGTATATTGATTCGAGGAAGAATAGACTGGACCCAAAATTGAAAATCTTCTCGGCTCTGCTGATAAAAAAAAAACGCCGACACGAATATATAAAAATACACAATATTTTTAATGTTATTCTCTTTTCTTCAGTGACGTGTTAGTGGAGTCGGGGTTTGGCAATAAACAGACGCATGAGTTGAGGACTCGACTGCTGTCTGCAACTCAACTCTAAAAACTTACTCTCTGTGACGGCTGGCGTCACTTAAATAATTACCTCACTAACACCTGTACATTCGCTGTACTCTTTATCATCTCAGCGCTGAACCTTTTGACCTTGGTCGTCAAAACCAAATTTCAGCTTGACAGCTACTTTTTCACACTCAGCGACATCTCCCTGCGTCGCCCAGTGCAAAATACACTTCTTAAGAAAATTCCACACTGACCAAGATATTATTTAAGAATTCGGCAAAATTCTGTCATTTTCACTAGCATTCATTAATGAACAACAGCATTATTCCACACCGACCAAGATCTTATACAACACAGAGCCATAACTGCATATAGGCTATTAAGATTCATTTTACCTGCAGTACAATTGCTGCAAATAGATAACTAACATTAATTTTACCTGGAGGACCAATGGAACATACAGATTACTACCATTCACTTTACCCGTAGAATGAATGCTGCATATAGGTTACTAAAATTCATTTTGTCTGCAGGATCAATGGGGATTATAGGTTAGTAACACGAATGCTGCATATAGGTTACTGACATTTATTGTAAATGTAGGAACAATGACGATTATAGCTTCATAACATTCATTTTGCCAGCAGGAACAATAAGGATTATAGCTTACTAACATTCATGTTACCTACATGACCAATGGATATAGATTATTAACATTTTTTACCTGTAGAAACAATGCTGTATATACGTTACTAACACTCATTTTACCCACAATGCTGCTTAAAGGTTACTGACGTTCATTTTACCAACAGAATCAATGTTAGATATAGGTCACTAATAGGTACCTTCTTTAAATCGCTGAAAAAACAGCATAGTATAAAGAACAGCGGTTCCAAACTTAATAAAAACGAACTTTTTCCATCAAAATGTTTATGTTATTATTAAGAGAAAAGATCAAAGTATTTTTGATTATTTAAAAAAAATTAATCCTTTTTAACACGTTCGAAATTTTGGTAAAAATCTTGTTTTTAATTTTCATTAACGGAGAGCCAAATCGTTACGAGAGTTTACAATGGGAAATGAAATATTACATAACTCAGTTTTTTCTGGTGACAAACATATTCATTTGAAAATTTTTCCAAAAATCAAATAATTGTCGGATTTTAATGAAACTTTCTGGACTTCAAAAATGAATAAAATTATTTTGAAATCATAATTTTTTAACTAAGTACTGCTTATCGGCTACTAAAATTTATTTTACCTACAGGACCTCTGCTGCATATAGGTTACTAACAACCATTTTACCTGCAAAACTAATACTGCATATAGATTACTAATATTCATTTTACCTGCAGGATAAATAGGATTATAGGTTACTAACATATATTTTACCAGCAGAAACAATGATGCATGTAAGGAACCAATATTCATTTTTACATGCAAGACTAAGACTGCATAATGGTTACCAACATTCATTTTTACATGCAAGACTAAGACCGTATATCGGTTACTAACATTCATTTCACTTACAGAACCAATGCCGCACATACCTTACTAACATTCATTTCACTTAGAGAACCAATGCCGCACATACCTTACTAACATTCATTTCACTTAGAGAACCAATGCCGCACATACCTTACTAACATTCATTTCACTTAGAGAACCAATGCCGCACATACCTTTACTAACATTCATTTCACTTAGAGAACCAATGCCGCACATACCTTACCAACATTCATTTCACTTCCTAGAGAACCAATGCCGCACATACCTTTACTAACATTCATTTCATCAGAGAACCAATAATGCCAGCGACACCATTAACATTCATTTCACTTACAGAACCAATGCCGCACATACCTTACTAACATTCATTTCACTTAGAGAACCAATGCCGCAATTATTACCATTAACATTCATTTCACTTAGAACCAATGCCGCATATACCTTACTAACATTCATTTCACTTAGAGAACCAATGCTGCACATACCTTACTAACATTCATTTCACTTAGAGAACCAATGCTGCACATACCTACTAACATTTCATTTCAATGGAGAACCAACGCGCCATACCTTACTTTCTCAACATTCATTTCACTTAGAGAACCAATGCCGCACATACCTTACTAACATTCATTTCACTTAGAGAACCAATGCCGCACATACCTTTACTAACATTCACCACTTAGAGAACCAATGCTGCACATACCTTACTAACATTCATTTCACTTAGAGAACCAATGTGCACATACCTTACTAATATTCATTTCACTTACAGAACCAATGCCGCACATACCTTTACTAACATTCATTTCTTAATGAGAACCAATGCCGCACATACCTTACTTAATATCTGTCACCAGAGAACCAATGTCGTACTACTACCTTTACCAAGAATATCTATTTTTCAACAGAACCAATGCCGCACATACCTTACTAACATTCATTTCACTTAGAGAACCAATGCCGCACATACCTTACTAACATTCATTTTACCTCTACAGAACCAATGCCGCACATATCTTTACCAACATTCATTTCACTTAGAGAACCAATGCCGCACATACCTTACCAATATTCATTTCACTTACAGAACCAATGCCGCACATACCAATAACATTCATTTTACCAGCAACACTAATTGCTGTATATTTTTCACTAACAAAATAATATAATGTCAAAAAGACTTCAAAAACAACCAGAGATTTAATCAAGGTCAGAGTTTCACGCGAACTCAACTTTAGAGAACTCCCTGCCTTCGGGCGGAGAGGAATCAAGACGTGGCTATGCCGAATGGCAGTCTCATCTGGGAAAGACGTAGGCAAGAACCCGACCCTGCCTATGCAGGGCCTACGGGAAATTTTCGCCCAAGCGTACGCGCTCGGAATTCCTACGTAAAATTCAGCCTTGTGCTATATTCCGCCTCTGTGAGGAGGGCTCAGATAAATACCCAGAGATTTAATTAACGCAAAACAAAATAGTATCATTAAACTTAATGCAGGAATATAAAAAAAAGAACACAAATAATGTTCCATGAAATACATTAGAGGGTCAATTAAAAATTTAAATGAATGATTGTATGGGCGCATGGATACAATCTACTCAATGCGGGAGTATGGCAATGTGGAAAACTGAGTTGTAACGCGTTTAATTTAGAAAAGGATTTTTTTCAGGCAACGTTTTTATTGATGAAATTAATTTTATATATAAAAGCCTGTGGGGGATGTCGAGCGAGAAACGTAAGTCGTTCGTCGAGTCGTTCGACGTAAAAAGCCGGACTATAACTTTGATTTACAGAATGGGGTTCTGATTAAAAGAAAAAATGAATTTATTCATGCGAAAATGTATTGAAAATGCTCTAATTATGGAATTTTCTACAGTAAATTTACGTCCAGGTTCATACATGTGTTCCTGCCTAAATAAATGTGTTCCTGCCTCACAAATTGTGTTCCTCCCCACTTTCATCTTAATATTGCTACATCGTGAGATTGTAGTAAATAAGAAATCAAGAATTAAAATCAACCTTCGTCACTTTTACAAAAATTCACAATGACCTGTGAATTCCTGGTTTTTCCCAAATAGAAAAAGGATTGACCATGTACTAAAGAAAGAAAAAGTCGAAACCAGATTTAGCAAGTAGGTGTTAAACTGATTTTCTGACCAATGGGAGCGACTTGCAAGACTTGAGAACTTCGCGAGTCAGTGTGAAAAATCTAATGACAATAAAAGGGCCCCGATCAGCGTCAGTGAGTCAGTCAGGGATGGAAGCAGCAAAGACGGCAAGCTAAAATGTAACGAGAGAAACTTCAAGCTGACCCGGACATTTGTCCTTTTTCTCTTTCCTTCTGCTGATTCCTCATACTTCTTTTTCTCCATCTAAAGACATTCCTACTGAATACATACGTACGTACGCATATACTTTTTCAGCAATTACTACTTTGAACATTTTCTACAAATCTTAATACCCTTAACTCAACTTTATCATTGAACATGAACTCTACCCTTAACTTCTTAATAATGTTTCTAATTGCACATTAACTTCTACAACTCACTGTATTCTTTCCTTTTCATAAATTTTTATTTTGAAATGCAAAATGTATATTTTATTCTTACAATATTCCACAAAATTCCACATATTCCAACCTGCCAATAACCAACCTTCTGATAACGATGAAAAAAATTTGATAATTCTAATGATGATAATTCTTGATAAAACTTGTAAGCTGTGGGGAGTTCGGTTAAGTATGACACAAGGCCGAATCAAATAAAAATTAACCAGCCCCCTACGGCTACAAGATAATTAAAAACAATAACAACAACAGAAGCAAGAAGAAACGGAATGAGATTGTCGAGATTAAACTTCAAGATATAAACGGACTTTAAAAATTTTGATTTAAATATTCAGTAATTCTTTATCTATAATTTTTCCATTTAAACAGTAATCAACGTTTCTCGCTCGACATCCCCCATAGGCTTTTATATATAGAATTGATTTCATCAATAAAAACGTTGCCTGAAAAAAACATCCTTTTCTAAATTAAACGCGTTACAACTCGGTTTTCCGCATTGCCATACTCCCGCACACACACGTACATACCTACACACACACACACACATATACACACACACACACACACATATATATATATATATATATATAGAGAGAGAGAGAGAGAGAGAGAGAGTAAAAAAAGAGCTTACTTACATCAATACAAACATATATAGTGTCATTAAATTTGCTCCCGTGTGCAACTTCTGGTCAGCCGTCTAAGTATTCCATAAAGATAACTTGAAAAGATAGAGGACATCTGGAAGCTGTAAAAAGATAGTATTTGTCAATCTTCTAAGTTGTGGGACCTAACTGTCTCAGTCATTATTCATTCAATTTCAGATATGCATTAATGAGCTGTAATGCTTTTGAAGGGTTATTGAATCTGGATTTCGTTAAAGAAATCGTTTTATAACGATCGAGAAAGGTAATAATCGGTTGGTACAATGACAGGTGAATAGGGCAATATTTTCGTGTGTGTGTGTGTGTGTGTGTGTGTGTGTGTGTGTGTGTGTGTGTGTGTGTGTGTGTGGCGAAATAGAATAGACCAACTTGGTTTAAAATGTCTGGTGATGTTCTTGCTGTATACACACTTATATTGTCGTAGAGAAACGCAAGATGCTTTTGTTGTAGACCTTTAGGGACACGTTGCAGCTGCTGGACATAGAAATGTGCCTTTAGTATTTCATTACGTTTCAACAACACTGAATGAATTATACCACATGTACAACATTGCATTTCTTCCATAGAAACTTTTGTGGTTGGTAGTGATGATTTTTCGTTGTCAACCCACTACCTTTTGCATTGAATATTGTCGCATGTTAGTGTACTCTAAGTTTATTCTTAACTATCATTAATGGTTAGGTTGATACATAAATAAGCATCGTGCCAGCGGAAAATTTAAATGCGGACAAGTCAAGGTTCCCGTAGCCGAAAACTCCTTTCTCCAGGGACTTGTTGGGCCGACGCTTTCTTTCCTTCTTATTCTTCTTCTTCCTCCTTAGGGTTAAACAGCACTTGAGGGGCTTCTCAAACGCATCAACAATTCAGTATGGAGTCGAATGTTTAAGGGACTCCGGACGCCACAATTAGGCGATTCGATTTGGTTAATGGGAAAACCTACGACCAGCCAAGCGAGTGTAGGTTCTCAACACCGCAAAAAACACTTCAACAATAATATCCCGTTAATATTGGCATAAAACACCCATTTCGGCTGTACGAAGATGAGTGACGGCTAATGACCCCTCTAAATGTAAGGGAAAACACAAAGCTGGCTTCGCATTATGCCGCCACCCCTCAGCGAAAAGTCTGACGTCCTTACTCCCTGAGCCCAGTTCTGCCAACTGCTGCTTCCGCCTCTGTCCGAGAAAGTCCCTCGGGGAAAATCTTCCTGCTCCTTTACCAAGTTACGCGTCTTGTGATTGGTCAGCCGCGAGAGTAGCGGCTCTACCATTAGCTCACAGCGCCTGCTGCTTCCCAAAAGGGCGCGACCAAATGAAATCAAGGGTCGGTGCAAGTTTAGAATGTAAATCTTTCTTCTGATCAAAATAATTCTTACAATACTTTGATCTTTCCTCTTAATAATAACAAATATTTCGGCAATAAAAAAATGTTTTCATTAAGTTTGAAATATTTTTCATTACGGTCTGCTAATTTTTTAGCAATTTGTGAAGATAGATAGATAGATAGATAGATAGATAGATAGATAGATAGATAGATAGATAGATAATGTTGGCATTTTGCCAAAGGATAATACTAAGTATTACTGTCTACCAATAAAAAATAAAAGTTGTTTTATTGCGACATCTCATCCTAAAAGACACAATCTCGACATAATCCCAAACATGGCTGGTAAAATGTAGTTTGCGGATGTGTGTGTGTTTCATCTTGCGCTCTCATGTGTGCGTTTATATTGGAAGGAAAATTTATCTGTTGTAGGCTTTTATGTGCATATGTCAGTGGGAATACATTCTTTCTTTCTTTCTTTTTGAAAGCCCATAGATATACCTATTCGCTGCACAAAATCAGTGCTGATAAACCCATCTTGATATTAAAGTGATCATGCCAGTGTTATGCAATGTCCTATTTGTGTGTGCACTTATTAAAAAGATGTTTTAACTAGGTACGAAGAGATGAAAATAAATTGATAATTGATGATCAGCAGAGAACGATAGATTGATATATGGACATCAACGGACAATATCAGTTGCTGATGACCGATAATCAACTGACAAGCGCATATCAGTATATAGATTCGATACAGTGATATCAAAAGACGAAGACAGATACATATAAATCTACAGATAAAAAAATGATACAGAGATATTAACAGATGACGATAGATAGATAGATAGATAGATAGATAGATAGATAGATAGATAGATAGATAGATAGCAAGTAAGCTTCAAAATTAGAGAGATTTTCGTTTGATTAGAATGGGTTCTTACAGAGTTATTATATAAGGGATATCAGGTCAACAATCTTGATAAATGACTTGTAGTATATATGATGTTTATATACGTATGTTTAGATAGATAGATAGATAGATAGATAGATAGATAGATAGATAGATAGATAGATAGATAGATAGATAGCAAGTAAGCTTCAAAATTAGAGAGATTTTCGTTTGATTAGAATGGGTTCTTACAGAGTTATTATATAAGGGATATCAGGTCAACAATCTTGATAAATGACTTGTAGTATATATGATGTTTATATACGTATGTTTAGATAGATAGATAGATAGATAGATAGATAGATAGATAGATAGATAGATAGATAGATAGATAGATAGCAAGTAAGCTTCAAAATTAGAGAGATTTTCGTTTGATTAGAATGGGTTCTTACAGAGTTATTATATAAGGGATATCAGGTCAACAATCTTGATAAATGACTAGTAGTATATATGATGTTTATATACGTTTATGTTTACGATAGATAGATTTAGATAGATAGATAGATAGATAGATAGATAGATAGATAGATAGATAGATAGAAGGAAGGAAGGAAGGAAGGAATGAAGGAAGGAAGCTAGCTAGCTAGCTTCAAAATGAGAGAAATGTTGAAAACAATTCCGAAATATAAACACATTAGGGTGTTAGGGTGCTCGGTAATTACTTACGTTTTACTAGAAAATATATAAAACATGTGTAACTTAAAGTATAAGAGTGTTCAGAAAATAACTACGCCTTTTCAGAAACGATATCAAAGAAAATGTAAGTTCAATGTATTTAACTATTAATTAACAATTAATTTTCAGCTAATACAGCCCAACGAGAAGGCAGTTTTCTGATAATGCACTTGAAGAAATCTGGGTTTGTCGCAGAAAAAATTTTAAAAAATGTTTTCAACATCTTTGTTTCTGAACGTTCACCACTTGTGAAGTGACTAGTGATTGAAGAAAATGAAAATCAGTAAGTGTTAATTCTGGCAAGTATGGAAATATGTGAAAACAACATTTAAATGCAAATATCCACCATATAAATAGCAGTTGATTCAGCCGGAGGCTAAACTAATCCTGATCTTGAAGAGGAAGATACTAGAGAAATAGTAGTGAATACTTCTAATTAATTATAGTTTAAAACAAACATCCCATCCTAAGGATCTTATTTTCCCTTAGGTGTGTTTTGCTGAGTGTGTCTTTATAATGTCTCTCTGGAGAAGATTTTTTTCTCACCAATGCAAAGCAAAACACCCTCGACAAAATGCTTCGTTTGTCCAATCCTATTACTGATAATAAATATTTGTAATAGTGATCTTTTCAGGTTTAAAACTTCGCAATGGGCGATATATTTCACATTCCACCAAACCCTCCTTCGCCATTATGTGTCCAAGGAATTTCAGCCGTCTTTTCCTAGTTCATAGAAGCGTTCTTTCTGATGCCATTTTCTTTAAGACTTCTTTGCTGCTTATTCTCTCCGTCCATGGATTTTTCAGTATCCTTCTGTAGAACTACATTTCTGCTGCTTCAAGGTTTTCTCAACGGTGGGAAGATTGTCCATCATTCACTACCAAATAAGAGGATAGATATCACATAACAATCCAACACTTTTTTAAAAAAATATTTTTTCAGTTTCTCAGCACCTTACAGATACTTATTTTGCTTATCCAATGAGTGTTCGGATTTCGGTATCTCATTTTTACCCTCACTTAAAACACTTCGCAGATATTTAAACTACTTTACCTGTTTGATGTTTATATCTCCAACACATAATTCGTCTCTTGGGCTTTTTCTCTTGCTGATGACAATACTTTACGTCTTCTTACAGTTGATGCTTTTTTCTCACTTTCTTCTACCCCTTTGTCTAGAAAGTTATATATATATATATATATAACAAGGACTCTTAGGAAATCCGATTTTCATTAGGTGCTACTTTCGGATTTGTGCCACACTAAGCTTTGCATACTAAATTGTTATATATATACAGAGAGAGAGAGAGAGAGAGAGAGAGAGGGAGAAAGAGAGAGAGAGTCCGCTAAAAATATTAGGAAAGAACAACTTGTATAGATATTGTAATACTAAATTTATTCTACAATCACTAGAGATGGTTAAAATGATGGCCTTTAGCTTCTGACATTTATTCGTACGGCGAACTACTGCTTTGGCAACGTTGACCAAAGTGTACAGTGGGATTGCTGTACATGTTTTTCAATTTCTTGGGCCGCCAATGTAATCTCATTTATCGAGAAATATTTCACTGTAGTAAACAGTCTTACCGCAATTTCATAAAACTAAGAAGGACAAGTTTTTCTTTTCCTGAAGTATATATACATTTTGGGGGCAGACTCTATATATTTATAATAAAGAATGGTTATACAAACATATTCATGAGTTCATTTGCGTGTTTATGGGCAGTGATAGTTCATGCCTCAGTATATTTGTGTTTCTCTGTGCGTCTCTAAAGATGTTTACTGTTTTTAACCAAGTTTTACAGAGATCCACTTGAAAAAAGTTCGATGCTGCTCATCACTCTACATATGTTATTGATTAAGCTAAACCCAGTTTGACACGTAACCGTAAAAGTAGTGAACGAAATGAGCATCGAAGCCCTATCTTTAAAAATGAATTTTTAAATAATTCTTCTTCTATCGGGATCTTCTGTGGTTATGTTCGAGAGGCAGAACTAAGCATATATTTGAATTTATGTGTTTAGGGAACTAGAAGGGAATGTTAGCATTAATATCTTACGATACCCATGGGCGCACATATGTGATAAAAGATACTCTTGCGTATTTAATACAAGTGTCGGTATAATTCAATTATTTCTTTCAATTTTCCGCTTTCACGATGCTTATTTATGTATCAATCTAACCATTGATGGCAGTTAAGAATTAATTCAGATTACACTAACATACGACAATATTCAATGCAAAAGGTAGTGGGTTAACAACGAAAAATCTTCACTACAAACCACTAAAGTTTCTATGGAAGAAATGTATTGCTTTACATGTGGTATGATTCATTCAGTGTTGTTGAAACGTAATGAAACACTAAATGCACACTTGTACGTTCAGCAGCTGCAACGTGTCCCTACATGTCTACAACAAAAGCATCTTGTGTTTACTAATAGGGAAGATATTTTCCTTTTCTATGACAATGTTAGTGTGCATACAGCAAGAACAACATAGGACATTTTTAACTAAGTTGGTCTATTCTAAACCATCATACTCACACACACACACACACACAGACAAACACTTTGCTCTATTCACCTGTCCTTGTACCAACTGATTATTACCTTTCTCGATCAATGCAAAACCATTTCTCTAATGAAACCCAGATTCAATAGTTTCTCAAAAACGTTTTCGAATCAAAACCTGCAAAATTATACTCAAATGGTGTCGAATAGCTGCAGATAAAATACCAACAAGAATGGTGAATAGATAAGCAAATCTAAACTTATTTATAAATGGAACTTTGTCTGTGTGTCTCTGTGTGTGTGTGTCCGTTACCTATAGACTCCGAAACGACTGAACCGATTTTCTTGAACATTTACACAATTGCACTATAAGCGTCTGCAAGTGTTCTTAGCTAAGTTTTGTGTTCAGGTACCCCCGATAAATATCAAAAATCGATAATCAAAAAAATCGGGTTATAAAAGGATCGGTACGATTTTAATCAAATTTGATACACTCATAGACAAAGACATAAGAAACGATATTCAGAAGTTTCAAGGTTGCAGTTTTTACAATAGTGCAGAAAATTTCTTATCTATACCAGGAAATCAAAATTTGACTTACATCCATTCATTTTTCTTTTAGTCTACGGTTTCGCTTTAACTGGAAACAACTATTGCTTTTTAGTCTTTCGTGCCAACATCCAAAGAGTCTGAGCTACAGTACCATGGGTTAGTCTTAAAGCTTTCATTACATCGGAGCAACAACGGGCTATACCGCTAGTCCAATATAATTATTCTTTATCTTTTGAAGAATAAATTTGATACACAATAACGGAAATTATTTATGGCCATTTGGCATGGCATGCTTAAATTTCCCGGTACTGTTATCCAAACTGGTACTTTTATTAAACTTATATGAAAACAATTCACAGCGGAACCTTTTATTCGTACTGGTAGGCTTATTTTGTAAATTGCAAAATCCCTCCGGAATTATCGTTACAAACAACCTTTGTATAAAAGTAGATAGGTTTCTTTATTACCCGGTTCACACTCCTTCCCCATTTTTTGAACAAGATCACTTATTTCTTGTTTATATTGGGTTCTCGGCTCTTTCTCCTAAAGATATATAATTCTCTTTCACTCACAGTAGCCCCTTGTGCCTTAATTGCATTATCACCTTGAGGCGAAATGATTTAAAAAATAGAGTAAAAGACGCGGAATATTTGAGCGTGTTGGTATTTCTCTTTACGTGTCTCTGTGTATACACATGTGAATCCAAAACAACAAATAGTTCAGTTCGTCAGTTAAGTGCCATACGTGATACATGTTTGGGTGCTCATGTCTCTGTTGAGACATGACTTATTGGACAGAATATTTTTCGTAGTAGGTTGCTATTACTTTCTGCGCTAGACCAGTTGCCAGCCAAGGTTATAGAACCCAATCCGCCTTGCTATTTAACCTATGGCTGGAGGGAGAAGAGATGGATTAATACCTTTCCCCAAGGATATTTGAGCAGAAAAAGAGTTGAACACTAACAGGGCATTATAAGTAACAGGAGTAGAGGAACGTAGTGGTAACATACCTAGCAAGTTTGTGTAAATGTATGGTAGAACGGAGACTCGAAAGGGAGAGTAAAAAGACATTACTATAACTTTGAAGGGTGTGGAATAATGGATAACAGCACGGATTGAGGTATCAGAGTGTCGAGTTCGAATTCCAGTCGAGTTCATTACAGCAACTAGAATAAAGCCGCTAGGATACAAGGGGTTACTAATTGTTAAAGAATATGAGAAAAAACTGCTCTTGAGGAGAGAAGAAAATAAAAGAACAAGAAATGAGAAGACATTTAATCTTTTTTTTATATAAATGCTGGTTGGAAAGCAAGAAGCCAAAAGAGAGTTCTACAAGCGAGAAGTGCCACAGAAGAAACTGTTAGCATAGAACTTACAGTTACAGTTAGCCATTTCCACCGTAAAATAAAGAGAAATTCCCACCAATTTAGTAAAGAGCTTAAATTCATGAAGTACTTATACCATAGTGGAAAGTAATATTTATTTTGTTTTAATACAAAATTAAGACACAAGGCTAAAAGAGGGGATAGAGGAATGCTGCTCTTCAATCTGTCTTATCTTAAACTTAGCTAGCGACAGTAACTAACCCAAACATAACACAGTATTTCTTACATCAAAACAACACATTCTTATTTATCATTCTTACTACAGCCACCATAATACCTCAGGGTCTCTATGAAGTCCTAACTAGTTATTATAGGAACAATTTTTCTGTAAAGGTGGGGATATAACATAACAGCATTTAAAAATGAAACATCAGTGAATATTTAAAATGAATACAATTTATATACAAGAAACTAAACAAAATAATGGTAGAAAAAAAATTTTAAATTTAAAAAAAAAACAGAATCTTTAATGGCGGCGGAAAAATCAGTTAGTTGGACGAAATTCATGTGAGGTAATTAATTACAGTCGTTCGACTAATAACTTACTCAAATACACACTCATCAAAATATATTATCCAATACGAAATACACACATAAAAAACGAACATCTACCATCAAAATGACATCTCTTAAATAGTGGAAAAGTTCATCAGAAAAATTACCATGAAAATATTTATAGAAAAGGTACAGGTAAGTTGCGTCGTGGTGCAGTCGATATCGGCTCGGAACGAGAAATCGGGAAGCCGAGTTCGAATTCCAGTTGAATTCGTTGCATTCACTTACGCGCAATTACCCTTGGGAAAGGTATTAATCCATCTCTTCCCTCCAGTTATGGGTTAAATAGCAGGACAGACTGAGTTCTATAGCCTTAGTCGGCAACCAGTCTACCGCAGAAAGCAATGGCAACCTACTGCGAGATAATCTTCTGTCCAGTCAGTCATGTCTCTTTCGAGATATGATCGCCCAAGCGTGTATCACGTATGGCACTTAACTAACTGACAGGTAAGCTACGTAAGTAATAAGTACCAACGCCTGTGGGAAAGGAATTAATCCATCTCTTCTCCTTCCAGCTATGAGTTAAACAACATAACATATTGTGTTCTATAGCCTTGGTTGGCAACCAGTCTACGGCAGAAAGAAATGGCAACCTACTTCGGAAAAATCCTCTGCCACGTCGGTCATGACTCGAGAGAGAGATGTTCGCTTAAACGTGTATCAAGTATGGCACTTAACTGACTGATTGATATTACGTTACTTACACGCTAACCCCCTTGTGAAATCTATAAATTCTTCTCTTCTCACCCCGGTGATACAGGACAAATGGGTAAATCGCAGGAGAGACTGGGTCCTATAGCCTTGGTTGGCAACCGGTCTAGGACAAATTCTGAATTCAAGACCTGTGGCGGGTCGTTTTCCCGCTCCATCCCCAGCTACGGGTAAATTACATAACAAACTAAGATCTATAGCCTCGGTTAGTTACCGGGCTAGGAAACCAGCCTGGAGAGTGCTGGCTGCGTCACGCTATCTTGTCCATGAAACAACACTACTGCTGCATCTGTAGTGTCTCTACTACCCAAATAGGTTACGGTACTCGTGATCGTTAAGAGTAACAAAGAATGGAAAGTTGGGAAAAGTCATAATCGCTTAAGTCCTAAAAGACCCCTTGTGGACTTCATTGCTGAGTGTCTTTTTATGTCTGTACATGCTTTTTTTTTATGTCCCCGTGTGTGCATCTCTCTACAATCGCGGTTGTGAATAGCATTCTTTTGTCAATGAATGTTTATATCTGTGCTACTTTATCGCTTCTGTTCTTACTTCTGGATCTGCTGATCTCCCCATAAAATAGTCGCTCGGCAAATAAGCGTGAGGTTTTAATGAATATTTATGGGCTACATCTTCGTCTCTTGCCTGCAATGATACCAGCCTGAATGTTAGCCACCATCCTGAACAACCAATACCCAACCCCACCTGCCCAACACTTCCATTATTTAATCTAACATAGCTAGGCTCAATGGGACCTACCGCTAAAACCCTGGAAATGAGCCCATACACAAGGACAGAGATACTCGGCAAATCCGCCATTAATCGCAACATTCAGAACACTTTGCTAATGAAAGATATGTGTATACATGCGCATGCGCAAATAGGCTTTCTTTATATTTGGCCTTTTTTATAATCATTTTAAAACATTGAAAATATGGCATGGCTTAGTTGATCTAATTTAGACGGGAGATCATGGGAACTTTAATTCAATTACAGATATTCTATCCATCCATATATATATATATATATATATATATTTGCTTCTAATGTTCTCTTTTAAACAATTTTTTTACATAATTGCAATAAAGCTTCTTCACAGAAAGAAAATAAACATCTTTATTTTGGTAGAGCGATTTTGAGATATATATAACTTTTTCGACGAGACATGGAAAAAGCTAGGTGATAAATATATATAAAGTCGTCCGCATGCATTTCTGTTTCGCTGCACTACAGCCCATCCGTACGGCTACACATCCAATTGCTTCCAGCCGAAATTGAAACCCTACTGATTGGACATCAATCAGAGATTCTACCTTTAAGCTATCGGCGGAAAAAAGCAGACTTTAGCGTGTTATATACACAATATAAACAAACACCAGTAGCCAAGAGTGTTCAATTCATTGCTAATGAACGATGCGTTATATTATATATAGTCATACGCAGACAGATCTGTTTCGCTGTATCACAGCTCATCAATACGGTTAGACTCCGATTGAAACCAGACCGAATTGGCGTCAGTCAGCGATTCTACCTCTGAGCTATGGGCGCTCGGTAGAAGGTGGCAAACTTTTAGCGTGTATATTATCATTATGCACGCCCAATAGTTGAGAGTGTTCTAATTCATAGCTGAATAAACGATCCGTAGATGCTATATATATATTCCTAGCTGTCCGCTCTGTTTTATCGCCAAACTTGTTTTGCGTGTCATGTTCCTCCGCAATTTCCTTTTTTGCTGCTTTAAAAGATTGTTATGAATAGATTATCCAGCAAACAAATATTTTGCTACCTCATATTAACTTAGACACTTTCTATATCACATTTTCCGTTGACTATGACTTCATCAAAACAATTTGTTATACATCCGGATTGAAATTGTGCATAAACTACAATTTCATATTTTTCTCTGTTTTTGTTGTGTACATTTGAATAACTTGCTCTATGCGCGCGCGTGTGTGTGTGTGTCTGTGTGTGTGTGTCTGTGTGTGTATTTGTGTATGGGCATGCATGTAATTTTATAATCAAGTCTCTTGAAGAATTTTATGTAATTTTCGCGAAATACAGAGCAGTGTCATGGTAAATGAACATCTAATTTTATTTATTACTAATAATACTATATCTTTTTACATCAAGTACTTTAATTGGAAAAACTGCTTGCCTTAAAAATGTTATCCCCAAGAAATACTTTGATCAATATTTGTGTTTTTTTTTCTTGCAAAACACAAAACATTAATATATATATATATATATATATATATATATATATATATATTATTTGTAAACGGGTTATTACGCAATTTAGGTTTCTCACATGTGGTGTCTTCAGGTGATTTGCTATAACATGGTAGAAACCTAAATCGCGTAATAACTCGTTTACAAATGAAGAATATTCAAACGTTCTACAATATAATTGTATTGTACACTTTTTAATACAAATGTGCACTGGTCTAATTTTATTATGACTAAAAATTAAGTAATTTATATATATAAACTTCAAAAACAGTTTCAAAATAACTCAGTTTTAAAATTTACTTATGAACTTAGCAAAGATAACAAAATTCCTTTTCTTGATATATTAATTAACACTGACAACAATAAATTTACTATCTCACCGTATCAAAAACCTACTAATAAAAATCCCTCCACACTCAATTATATTAGTGAATGCCCCCACTATTACAAAATAGCCATCATAAAAAATCTATTATACCGTGCAAAAGTTAATTCATCTACAAATCAGATCTTCTACAGCGAACTAAAAAACATAAAACAGACACTCATCAATAATAATTTTCCCAACTACATAGTTGATGAACAAATACATTACTTTCTTAAAAAGCTTAACATGGAAAAAACAACACATGATACTAACCCAACCAATCCTAAACATATCACTCTCTTATACCGTAGCCAGATGCACTCCAACTACCAACTAGATGAAAACATCCTAAAAAAACTCATAAATACTAATATTTCTCCGACAGACTCTAACAAAAGAATTAAGTTCATTATATATTACACTAAATCCACTACATCTAATTCATTTGTCCGCAACGACTCTTCCCCCACCGTTAGTGATTTGCAAAAGACCAATGTAGTATATAAATTCATATGTCCATTTAGAGAATGTATCTCTAACAACCTTAATAATATCTACATCGGCCACACCACAAATTCGCTCTCACGGCGTCTGACGTTGCACTTAAATAAAAATTCAAATATATTCCGTCATTTAGAACAACACGGTTATCAACGCACACTTCTGAGACAAACGCTTGTTGATAACACGTACATACTCAAACAAGAAAATAATAAGCAGAAACTAAAAATCCTCGAAGCACTCTACATTAAACAGTTTAAACCTGGTTTGAATACAATCAATTTCGATATTTCCAACAACGTACTCAAATGTCTGTAATCAGACCAGGGACCACAACACCACTATTTTGTCACTGTCTTCGGCCATCCGCCACGGTAGGGATGGACTTATATTTTCAATTCAATTATCTTTATTGTTAATAGCTTAAATGTTCTATGTTTACTGTGTGTTATTATTTACTCTTTGATAATGGCTTATGTGAGCCGAAAGCTTAGACCTGATAAAAAATTCAACAAATACTGTGATTTTTTGTTGTCTTTTAACGACATCACCATCAAGTATATCAGACGGTATGAACGGATCCTACACAAAATTAATAGACAAAACTTGTCTATATTATTCAATGAAACCTGCATTAATGAAAAAATGCTGCCAAAATACACACAATATATATATATATATATATAGCATAGCACACTTGGTATACAATCCATGTAAATTCCGACAGAGACGAACTCAAGGGAACTCAATGTTAAATTCATGTATTTAATTTAACAGAGTAATATAATTTATAATAGATTTTAGATTATTACAATGGGTAATATATATTTCACCGCGTCCTGATGTTATTATTGCAGCTCGTCAGACCCAAATGGGGGATATTTTTAGGACCAACTGTTATACAATTTGGGTCTGATGAGCCGCGATAATAACATCAGAACGCGGTGAAATATGTATTACCCATTGTAATAATCTAAAATCTTTATATATATATATATATATATATATATATATATATATATATATATATATATATATGTATATATATATATGCTTTTACACCCTGATTGAGCACTATGGAGGAATGGTAGTATTTAAAAAAAACAATAGCTACTCACACATCTCCGCATCGTTCATTCTGTAATGAATTTGAACACTCTCGGCTACTGGCGTGTGTTTACATTGTATATAATACGCTAAAGTCCGCATTCCTCTACCGAGCGCCCATAGCTCAGAGGTAAAATCGCCGACTGATGTCAATTAGGTCGGGTTTCAATCCTGGCTAGAAGCAATCGGATGTCTAATAGTATTGATGAGCTGTGGTACAACGAAACACATCTGTCTGCGGATGACTATATATATATATATTATTATTATTATTATTTGAAAGAAATGATAAAATGAAATCTTCTACGCCAACGTGTTTCGTTTCTTGGGGAAGTTTATGAAAACATTTTATTAAACTTGCTTCAATAAAGTTCCTCAAGAAATAAAGCGTGTTTGTACGATGCATACACACACACACACACACACACACACACACACACACACATACACATATATATATATATGTATATATATATATATGATAAAATAAAGAACAAAGTTAGGAAACGTATCTCAATCTAAAATGTTTCATTTTCATTAAAGCGTCTTCTGGGATCAAATTAAAGATTATTTTTTGACTCGAACTCAATCTCTGGAGCTTTAATAAAACTGAAACGTGTTAGACTGAGACACTTTTTTTACTTTGTTTTTACCTTATTCTATCTCACACACACACACACACACACATATACACACACACACACACATGTAATATATTTTTGTGACCCACTGAAATATAATTGTCATCAGAGGCAGTGACCTACAAATGTATGATTACGTCAAAAGCAGCCGGTTTCAAAGGAATGTAATCTATTTCTGTGACCCGACAGAAATATGATTGGCGTCCGAGACAATAACAAACAAAAGTGTGTTTACGTCAAAGGCTGCCGGCTTCAAAGGGAAAATATAAACAATGACAGACAAAAATGTGATGATGTCAAAAGTAACTGGCGCCAAAAGCAATAATCGGCGAAAAATGATTAATAGATGTGCGTAGACATAGATGACGCAATTAGGCCGAATTTGAGGAATTCAGCTTATATAAGGTCGGTTTTTCGCGCTAAAGACAGAACTTCGAGAGAATGCAGAGAATAGAGAAGAAGAGAAGACAACTCCCGCTAGTCAACTCCCTTGTATGTGCGTGATTCCCTCTGACTACCACTCCACATAACTGTCAACGACGAAGAATAAAAGTATAAGTTTAAATTTTTATATACACGTTGTTCTGTGCTCTCGTTTATTCATCAGGAACGATTGTTGTTTCCAGCAGCACCAACAGCAGTATAAATTCCCTAATGTATTTATATGGCATTTTAAAAAAAAATTATCAGATAATTCACGCCTCCCGTGATCACATATTTTCACGCGATCACATTATTACTTCCCTCGAATTTTAAAAAATTTTCTTAACGTTTATTTAGTTCTCCAAAATGTCGTAACACGTTTTCTGCTGCAAGGCAATTGTTCACACACACACACACACACACACACACACACACACACACACACACACACACATATATATATATATATATTAATTACTCAGTTTTAGGTCATAATAAAATTAGACCAGTGCACATTTGTATTAAAAAGTGTTCAGTACAATTATATTCTAGAACTTTTGAATATTTTACATTTGTAAACAACTTATTACGCGACCAAGGTTTCTACCATGTGGTTTATTGAATGTAAGAACAGAAATTTTGACTAAGTGTAAACATACTAAAAAATACCAATTAGGTTCGTACAACCATAGATGAAAACGTTATAATTTCTTGGAATTTTAAAAATTGCGCGTTCAAAAATTCTCCGTCACGTGAAGGTTCAAAAAAAAAAACACCGTTACT
The DNA here is from genome assembly GCA_037127315.1 of Ascarosepion bandense. Classification (NCBI taxonomy): domain Eukaryota; kingdom Metazoa; phylum Mollusca; class Cephalopoda; order Sepiida; family Sepiidae; genus Ascarosepion; species Ascarosepion bandense. The sequence goes on from JBBBDQ010000559.1 coordinate 2,659,661, forward strand.
TTAAAGAAAAAAACGGTAAACGGTAAAATCAATTATTGCAAATCGGCTAACGAAACCTAGGTCACGCAATAACTCGTTTACAAATATATATATATATAGATAGATAGAGAGAGAGAGAGAGAGAGAGAGAGGGAGGGAGGGAGGGGGAGGGAGAGCGAGAGCATACTGCATAAAAACTTGTATTAATAAATAAAGTGAAATATATGGGGCCTTGATTGGAATGGTTATAAATCTAGTTTTGCAGATTATTAATATTCTAATGGATTTGGTCCACAATCTGCGACTACCATTTACAGCTATGGGCCAGACTAAATTATCTGTCTAGCAAATGACCTACAATACAATAAACGGATAGTTGCGTTGACGAGGAAGTACCGAAAAGATTTCGACACGACGAGACATATTGTTAATTTGGCTCTAATATCCAACATTGCGGCATTGAGTGAGCACTTTCTGGATATTTATTTGTCTCGATGACTTCGTAAATTCAAATCAAGAAACCTAGAAGACTACCTGTAGGGTTGAGGGATGATGTTATTATTAAAAACAAAACTACTGCGTCAAATGACTCAGATGAAAAGAAACAATATACTGAACGAAAAAATATGGTAACTAGTCGATTCAGGGTTTGAACAACTTAACGATCAGTTTAATGTTAGCGGTGGCATTTATCCTAAGGTTCTACGGAGAGAAATGAGGCAGTATGACATAGGTGAGCTCCTGAAACATAATTTACTAGGGTAGGTATCTGTAGAATCACGTATCATTCCTGCTGTATGCTTGTCTACTTGGAAAAAAGCTCGCTATGTCTAGGTTTCTCGTTTGGTAGCTAGTGCAACAAGCTCGGCGTTCATTCTTATTTCCGGTGACAGCTGGCTTGTTAAGGTTCTCAGTTTGTCTGAAAGAGAAATAAGAATATTTCATTTTTCTCCAAGTTGCGTATATTTTAGACTATCTTTCATACGGTGGAGTAATGGACAGCGACTCGTATTGAGGAATCGGAGATTCGAATACATCACATTCACTTGCGTGCTAATACGCTTGGAATAGGCAGGAATCCATCTCTTCTTCCCAAAGCTATGAGTAAATAAGAAGACAGACTGGGTTCTATAACCTAGGTTGACAAATATCTTGCCGCAGTAAGAACTGGCAAGCCACTGCTAGAATATATTCACAATACATGCATGCGGGGACCGTTTTTGGATCAAAAAAGTTCAATGAAAGTTCTAGTAGGGAAGAAGACGGCTCTGCTCGACCAGGCTGAAAGTCGCCACAAGTACAAGTAAGTATATATCTAAACTTATTTATAAATGGCACTTTGTGTGTGTGTGTGTGTGTGTGTGTGTGTGTGTGTGTGTGTGTGTGTGTGTGTGTGCCTGTGTGTGTGTGTCCGTTACCTATAGACTCCGAAACGGCTGAACTGATTTTCTTGAAAATTTACACAGTTGTACTATAAGCGTCTGCGAGTGTTCTTAGCTAGGTTTTCTGTCGAGGTACCCCCGATAAATATCGAAAATCGATAATCGAAAAAATCGGGTTATAGAAGGAGTAGTCCGATTTTAATCAAATTTGATACACTCATAAACAAAGACATAAGAAATGATATTCAGAAGTTTCAAGGTTGCAGTTCTTACAATAGCGCAGAAAATTGATAATATATATATATATATATATATATATATATATATATAAAAGGCAAGATGTTTGTGTGTGTGTTTGTGTGTTTATCTGTCTGTATGTCCTTTATACAAATCCACAATTTTTATCCGATTCTCACCAAACTTCACACAAATATTCTTTAGGTTGAGTCTGAGCTCCAGGACCATAGATTAGTTTTAAAGATTTCATTACACCTGAGCAACGCGGGGTTATACTGTTAGTATATATATATATATATATATATATATATATGTGTGTGTGTGTGTGTGTGTGTGTGTGTGTGTTCGCATAAAACAAAAATAAAGATTTATTCCGACACTAAACGCTTAATATGCAGCGTGTTCTTCATAAGATTATGATTTCTGGTTTTGAATATAGATGAACCCACTTATTATTTATTCATAACGAAATGCATATCACACACACACATACAGACACATGAGCGCGTAAACATACGTGTGTGTGTGTGTGTGTGTGTGTGTGTGTGTGTGTGTGTGTGTGTGTGTGTGTGTGTGTGTCATGGAGGTTATGTCGAGAGGAAGGGTTTCAGATCAGCCTGCTATTGAATAGAACATTTTTTTCAAAAAGTAAATGAGAAAATTTAAAAAGTAAATAATTATAATAGATTTCTTCTAGCTAAAAATAAATGAATAAAAATGTGGGGAAAAATATGTGAACTCAAATTTTGATCGAAGATTAATTTGAAAATTAAGCTTGGATCCCCGCCGATTAATAGCATTTTCTTTTCTTCTCTCCAAATCCTGTCTCCCGGCTATATCGGTTGTATTCATTCGCAATGGAGGTACGTGGATGTAGGGAGGATGTCATTTCCGGTTTAGCCGTACGCCATATTTGCACACAATCACTTACTGAAAATAGAAGATATTTATGCAACGCACTGTGACCAAGAGACAACGATGGAAGCTAAAGAAAAATTGGGGGTAAAAGTGACATAGCGATAGAAAGTAAAGATGGAGGTTAAAATATAAAATAAAACAAGAATTTGACAGGAAAGGTAACAGACGGGTTTGGGTTGGGTAGTTACTTCCAGAGTGACGAATATAATTACGGTAATAATTGAAATTACAAAGAAAGTTGGTAAATGTATGATTCGTACAACTGAAGAAAAAGATGTGAGAAAGAAAGAAAGAAAGAAAGAAAGAAAGAAAGAAAGAAAGAAAGAAAGAAAATATCTATAAGAATGGGAGAAAGAAAGAAAGAAAGAAAATATCTATAAGAATGGGAGAAAGAAAGAAAGAAAGAAAGAAAGAAAGAAAGAAAATATCTATAAGAATGGGAGAAAGAAAGAAAGAAAGAAAGAAAGAAAGACAATATCTATAAGAATGGGAGAAAGAAAGAAAGAAAGAAAGAAAGAAAGAAAGAAAATATCTATAAGAATGGGAGAAAGAAAGAAAGAAAGAAAGAAAGAAAGAAAATATCTATAAGAATGGGAGAAAGAAAGAAAGAAAGAAAGAAAGAAAGAAAGAAAGAAAATATCTATAAGAATGGGAGAAAGAAAGAAAGAAAGAAAGAAAGAAAGAAAGAAAGAAAATATCTATAAGAATGGGGGAAAGCTTTTAAAAGAAAGAAAATTCATAAAAACAAACAATCGTGCAAAAATAGAAAATAACGGTAAAAAAAAAGAATGTGAAATAGACAAAGATATTTTTATTATATACAGTGAGTGGAAGAGAAAGAGAGATTAAATGATCAAGTAGAAGGATGTAACTTGAAAGTCTACCAAGATTTATTATCAATATACATAATCTCCAGAAAATAAGACACTCTGTTCATGGCAGACTCAAAAGAAAAACAGAAAGAATTCATAAACAAAGTAGTAAAGGAAAGCAAAATAAAAAGACCAGCTATGAAGTGTAAAAAGACAGAATAAATAGTCGCCAGCAAAAGAGACAAAAACAAACTGTAAAATATTTATTGGGACGTCAAAATCACGCTGGTGTAGAAATTTAACTCTCTGGAAAAAAACGACGGTAAAGTGTACACAGAAGACATAAGATGTATAGAAATAAAATAATGTTGTATATTCTTAGTCGGTGTAGAATTTCGCCAAGTAGTGTATTGACATTTTGTTGCAAAATTTGAGAAAAAAAATGGATGTTATTTGAAATATCAAAAATACAGCTGGGGAAGCTAGATTTTGTTTTGACAATCAGAATCAAAGAGAATCCGAATATGACAAAGTACGGCAGAAGTTCTAGATGTCAGTGAGATTGCCTATTTAAGTGATGCCATAGTCAGAGTCAGCGTTTAGTTCAGCGGTTTGCAGACAACAGTTGAGTTTAGAACACAGAAGTCGGGCGCAGCGCCCGCTGCCCTAATATACACATGTGCAACTCTACGCCAAGTCACCGAAGAGCAAATAAATTATAATTGTATTCTTTATATATACGTGTTGATGTCTGTCATTTTGTAGTGGGAAAAAGCAAATCCTTTTGGGTCCAAATTATATTTCGTCATTTTTTTTTCTGAAAAGATTTGATTCGAGCTTATTCTCGCCAAATTGTTTGCAAGTTTTAATCTTTGTCGTCATCATTGGTTTATGTTGGTGCAGTCCGTGGGGAAAACGCCGAATTGGTTGCAGTTTATTTTCGTTGATGAAGTAGCAGTTTATTCTCGCCGAACTGTTACCAAGTTATCTTCCTGTCATTTTGAGTGAGAAGGAGATCGTGAAAAATTAATTCAAGCTGCTTATATATCATCATTTATAAGAGAAATACGCCGTAATTGTGGCTGCAGATTATATTGTCGTAAAACTTTGGCTGAAGTTTATTTTCATCGAAGCAGCATATAGAAGAAGAGTATAAAACAATAACGAAAGGTGTCATTCAAAATCTAAGCAAAGATAAGAACATTTTACACCGTAGATGAAGAAGAAACTTGAAGCGACAGAGACGTGGTTTTACTGACAAATAGTAATAAGAGTGTGGTAGAGTAAATATGTTACCTCCGGTAATACAGTCTACTCAGTCGAGGCTCCGGCTACGGGCAGAGACACGACTGACAAAATTAGACCTGCTTTTGTGCCTGATCACGCGTATGCGGGAGCTGGGCAAAGTTAGATCTTTGGTCCGAGTGTAGGCGATCGGATCCCCCACATAAAACCCGACCTTGTGTCACATCCCGTCTCGGTGGGGGGTCTCATGCTAAATACATAGAGTTCCACTCAAACTCGAAGCTATTAGACAAGCTCTATTTCTTCTGGTAGAAAGAGACTGAGTCTGGGCTCGGTTTACGGACTGAGACTAGGCTGAGAAAGAGAAACAAACGCTTTCGAGTTTCCCACGTAAATTCTAACCTTATGCTACATCCCGTCTCAGGAAAGGACTCGGGGTAAATAACCAGAATTCCACACGAATTTGAAGCAGTCAGATTCTCTGCCTTCGGGCGGAGAGTAATTGCCTTCGGCATAGTGTGGGCAAAAGTAGATACGACCCGATCCCGGTTATGCGAAGTTTAAAGGGAATTTCTGCTCGAGCGCACGCACGCACTCGGAATGCTCCACACTAAAAGTCGACCTTTTGTTACATCTCGCCTTTTATTGAGAAAGCTCTGGTAAATAACCAGAGTTCTAGTGTCTGTGGAGGTCTTTGGATAAATACTCAGAGTTCCACCCGAACACGAAACTATCGGTCAAGAGCTCTGTCTTCGGACAGAGAATGACTCAGAAAAGACTATGTCTACGGACTGGGCATCGACTGAGAAAGACAGACAAGCTCTATGACTTAGCCTCAGTTGAGGCTACGCCGATGGATAGAGACTCGGATAAGATAAAATTGGGCAAATTTTGACCCTTGGCTTGTGTTCCACGCTCGGTTTCTCCAAGTAAAGCTCGACTTTGTGTCATATCTCGTCTCTGTAGTGGGAGAGAACTTTGGGTAAATACTCTCAGTTCTACACGAACTCTGAGCTGTCAGGCAAGCTCCCTGTCTTCTTACAAAGAGTCAATCAGTCGTGGCTCTGTCTACGGACTGGGATTCAGCTGAGAAAGACAAGCATGCTCTCTGCCTTTGTGAAGTGTTCGACTCAGGGTAAACATCTTAAGATCCATTCGAATTTATCGGACTTTCTGCCTTCGGTCGGAAAGGAGCTCAGACGAGACTGTGCCTACGGACAGTCTCGTCTTAGGGAAAATATACAAATAAATCCAATAAGAGTAAAAAATTCAGATTTTAGGTAGAGATGTTAGAATTATTGAGCTGAAGTAAAAGTTAGAAGGAACAGGAAACACGATCCCAAATAAGAACCAAGGGAAAACTTCTACGACAGTTCAAAAGAGCAGGGGTAATGTAACCTGGACGTTAGGCAAACCTATCTACATCTATTAACTTGCAATTAGAACAAGACAGCTGATATATCTGGAACACATATTGAGAAGTAGACAATGTTTTCTCACAAAATAAACATAGCAAAGCTGTCTCACTATGCTCTCGCTATTTCCATGGTAAAGGCTCTGACATGTTACATTCCATAGTTACACCAGTTCCGACGTTTAAAGCTATGCCTCTCACTACTCTCTTGCTATTTCCATGGTAAAGGCTCTGACATGTTACATTCTATAGTTACACCAGTTCCGACGTTTAAAGCTATGCCTCTCACTACTCTCTTGCTATTTCCATGGAAAAGGCTCTGACATGTTACATTCTATAGTTACACAAGGTCCGAGCTTTAAAGCTATGCCTCTCGCTACTCTCTTGCTATTTCCATGGTAAAGGCTCTGACATGTTACATTCCATAGTTACACCAGTTCCGACCTTTAAAGCTATGCCTCTCTCTACTCTCTTGCTATTTCCATGGTAAAGGCTCTGACATGTTACATTCCATAGTTACACCAGTTCCGACCTTTAAAGCTATGCCTCTCACTACTCTCTTGCTATTTCCATGGTAAAGGCTCTGACATGTTACATTCTATAGTTACACCAGTTCCGACGTTTAAAGCTATGCCTCTCACTACTCTCTTGCTATTTCCATGGAAAAGGCTCTGACATGTTACATTCTATAGTTACACAAGGTCCGAGCTTTAAAGCTATGCCTCTCGCTACTCTCTTGCTATTTCCATGGTAAAGGCTCTGACATGTTACATTCCATAGTTACACCAGTTCCGACGTTTAAAGCTATGCCTCTCACTACTCTCTTGCTATTTCCATGGTAAAGGCTCTGACATGTTACATTCTATAGTTACACCAGTTCCGACGTTTAAAGCTATGCCTCTCGCTACTCTCTTGCTATTTCCATGGTAAAGGTTCTGACATGTTACATTCCATAGTTACACCAGTTCCGACCTTTAAAGCTATGCCTCTCGCTACTCTCTTGCTATTTCCATGGTAAAGACTCTGCTATGTTACAAACGTTTTATCAATGCAGTACAAAGTCAATGAGGAATTTCCATTAGGAAAGCTTCTCCCCAAGAGACGCTGCTTTGTGGAAATGACTCCGGATAGGATACTTCCTCGATCACTATGATCTTAACTTCTTAGTCGTACGTCTTATGTTTTCTATCTTACCTGTTCTCATAATCGACACTTAATTCCTCTTCTTATAGTCATAATTTTACCTCATACTATAATCCACTATTTAAGCGTCACTTGGGCCTGGTACTGGGTGAAAAATAAGATAGGATTCAACACAGGTAGTTGTGGCCAACTATTATCGCCTACATACTTGGCATTTATAAACTAAGAATATCAGACTAAGAGAAGCTTAGTAGATATTAAAAATAAAAACCCTAAGCGTGATTCTTTTTCTATGTGTCATGCCGCTTCAGGACCTAACGACCATGGTTCTCTACAATTTCCTTTTCTTGTAGATCACATAAGTTCTTCAGGAAGGCGATCGGCTGTCTCTATTTGTCTCTCTTTACCTTCGATATGTTCTGTGAATGTCACATTCTACAATCTCCCTTCCTCATCATGTGTCCTAGCAGTTTTAATTGTCTCTTTCTAAAGCTGGAGATAGTAAAATGAAGCAGGTATAGAAATTTAAATACCTAGGGTATTAATTAATAGAGTACGGAAAGTGCGGCACTGAGATCCGAAGATGGCCGAGGATGCATTTCAGAAGCAAAGTATTAAGAGACAGAAAAAATTCGCTGGAAACGAAGAATAGAGCTCTGGATTGTTATGTGATGTCTGTTCTTTGATATGGCAGTAAGTGCTAGACAAAGGAGAAACATGAAGCAACTGAAATGCGGTTCTACAGAAGAATGTTGAGGATGCCATAGACTGAACATTTGAGCAAGGATGAGGTTTCGGAGAGGATGGAAATAAAAATGAAACTAATAAATATCAGGAAAAGACAGCTGAAGTTTCTGGGACGTGTAATGAGGAATGAGGGTTTGGAGAATTTGATACTCACAGATCAGATACAGGGAAAGGGAAACACGGGAAAGTAACGCGTAACATATTTGATGGGCTTGCGAAAATGGATGAAAGAGCGAGATTTGGAAAGGGTAACAGGAGAAAGCGTGTTAAGAGCTACTAGGGATAGGGAGATGTGGAGAGCCATGATCACCTACGTCCTGAAGGTTCACGGCACTTAGAAGAAGTATTAGCACCATTTCCGTTTCCATTTTTCTTTTTTGCGCGCTCTGTACATGACATAACATTAGTATCCTTCCGCAGAGCCACATCCCTGCTGCCTGAAGCTTTCGCGTCTTCTGCAAGGAAATTATCCAGTATTCACTGCCATATAGAAAGGTTGATATTTCGTCGACGTTGAGTACTAACGAAGCTTTTCTGTTTCAAAGTACTTTGCTTAGATTTGGAAAGACCGCCTCTGCTATTCTAATCGGATTTCGGATTTCTGTTTTATATATTCCGTCTTCAGTTGAAGCACTGGTCAGAATTAAAAAAAAATATTGTGTAAAGAGACTTCCTTGAAAATTACAGTTCAACCTGTTCTAACCTTCACAGCTAATAGTCGCCATGACGCGCACATTGTAGCAAACCACCCATATTCCCTTCGTATTCAATTGCTGATATGTAATTTCCAGTCAAGCAACTTCTTTCCACGAATTGTTGCTTTATGGAACCGACTCCCAAGAGCATGCTTCCCTGAAGTCCCCGGGTCGCCCGCCACAAGAATTTACTCGTGCAACCAGATTGGCAACAAGGTTCGACCCATTTACAGTTAAATCACCCAAATGCAGCCGACAATTCTACTCCATCAGCTTCTTTTCTCGTACTTCCCGCCTGTGAAACTCCCTTCCATATACATATACTCGGTTTCCTGACGGCTACAACCTCCAGGAATTAAAAATGCAATGTCAAAACCCATCCACTTGACTCCAGTTCTTTCTACATCACCCTGTATATCTTTTTCTTTCTCTCTACCTTCGAAACTGTATTCAAACCTGTGTTCTCATCCTTCACTTACCCTTTCTCTGACACCCGCTGTAACTGATCCGTCTTTCTCTTCACTCTCCTTGTCTAAAATTTTACTCTTATGTAGCACCCTGCACATCAGACATAGTACCACCTTGCTTAGGGTGAAACGATTAAAAAATATCCTAACCTGTTCAAGTCTAGAATTAACCGTTATGTCTTAGGCTGTCCTCTTTACCTTTTACTCTGTAACCCTTTAACTTGAATGGCTCTTGAGTCTTTTACACAGTAAACATTATTGTAAAAACCTGCATAATTCTTTTGAACCCAGATAAAAGATAAGATTATCAGTTCAAGTTTTGAAACGGCTCAGGCCCTCCTACTGTTTTGAAAGGATACAATCTTTTTTCTTGATAATTTATCTTTTGTGTCATGCAAAATTTTTCCACATAAAATTACATTTAACGAAGATCAGATTAAAAAAAAATGAAAAGTAGAATAAATATCTATAACCCGACGCCAGGGCGTGTCTGACCAATCCTGCCCGCTCTTTAACCAGTCCGCCCACGTGGTATTTGTTTTGATCTCGGGCCAGCCAAAATATGATTGCCCGTTATCACCTGGCTAGATTAATCCTAACACACGAGGGGCCGAGTGTATTTTTGAGACTGGATTTACGCAATCCTCGATACGGAGTATAATCAGTAGACCACTGCAACGCCGCGGGCACCCGAAATAATACGACTTATATATTTATATATCGGTTATATACACAAATATAATAAGCAAGTCAAAACTGGTGATACTCAACAGTTGGTTGGTAATTTAAAATACTTCAGTAACAATGTTCTATGAGTTGGGGGTATACTCAGTTGTCTTTTAGCAGCACGTCACACTGACCGTATTATTGAAACCGCCTCGTTCAGATCACTAGCCCCAACTTATCTCTTTTAGCAGCAGGTCCCAACTAACTAATTTCGTCCTACAACCCTGATTTTATTAAACAAGCACAAAACCGGGGTGATAAAGGGTAGTTACGAGTGGTTCAATTTTCCCTCCCTGTGTAACTCTTACCAGCTCGAAATTAAAACAATAACAGTTGTCCATTTCGATTGAGACTCTGGGTACTTCACTAATGGGGGGGGGGGACTCACTCTGTTATCAATAGCCTGTCCGTTTCCAACACGCCAGTAGCACAGAACAGGAAACTCTCACAGTTCAATCTTGATCTAGGGTCACACTTCGTCAAAACAGGACGAAAATATTCTGACAAGAATCGGTTTACTCGGACTCAATAAACCAAGCCACTCTTCCTAACAGAAATAATTCTATTTTTTATCACTTCGGTTACCTTTCTCGACAAAATAACTATCTCATGAAAATCTATTGCTGGAAATGTTTACTATTAAAATGTATTTTTATATTTTCCTAGTGCTTTGACAGCTGAAGTCTTTGGGACATGTAATGAGAAAGGAGGGCTTGGAGAACCTGATGCTCACGGGATGGGTGAAGAGGAAGAGAGACAAGGAAAAGTAACATTAAGCATGACATACTTAATGGACTTGAGCAGATGAATGGTGGAATGGGGATTGAGTGGGATAACAGGAGGAGGGGTATTAAGAGCGATCGGGATAGACATGATCGCCTACATCCTGAAGGGATCCGGCACATAGAAGAAGAAGAAGAAGAAGAAGAAGAAGAAGAAGAAGAAGAAGAAGAAGAAGAAGAAGTGCTTTGAAACTAGTGCTGGGTTCACTATTTTCCCATTAATGGGACCCTAACAAATTCTACCACATCGGGTCATGGGAGCAACAGCAATTCAGAGGTGGTTCTACGCTTTTCAAAAACCCCTGATCACAGTATTTACTGCCGGATGTAATTTATCTTGTGCCAGACCCAACTAGGTTAATATTGCAAGTAAAAAGATTATCTAATGACACATTAACAAAAATAAAAGAAATGGGAATTCGTGAAAAAATCAAAGTGAATATGAGCAATGGTTGCAGACAACAAAAAAATGAAAATTCAAAAATATATAGAAATTTCAACTTTTTCAATAAGCTATCTGCAAGTAGTAGGTCCAGATTTTCTATTAATTTACTCTACCGTACCTGTTTTTCTCTTTTACTAAAATATACTAAATTGTTCGGTTGTCTAAAAGCCGTTTCGACTTTAACTAAGTTAAAACTTAGTAAATTGTTCTTTCTTTTTTTCAATTAGAGAAGATAGATCCATCTATCGCCCGGTTCACACTCCACACACGTCTATTGAACAGGTTAAGAAGCTCATCCCTTGTTCCCTGTTTAGGATGTGGTTTCCGGCTTTCTCTTTTCTAATCTTCTCACTTTTTTTTTTCAATTGGAGAAGATAGATCCATCTATCGCCCGGTTCACACTCCACCCACGTCTATTGAACAGGTTAAGAGGCTCATCCCTTGTTCTCTGTTTACGATGTGGTTTCCGGCTTTCTCTTTTCTAATCTTCTACTTTGTTTTTTTTTCAATAGGAGTAGATAGATCCATCTATCGCCCGGTTCACACTCGACCCACGTCTATTGAACAGGTTAAAAGGCTCATCCCTTGTTCCCTGTTTAGGATGTGGTTTCCGGCTTTCTCTTTTCTAATCTTCTAAATTTGTCTTTGTTTTTTTTTTGTTTTTTTCAATGGAATAGACAGATCCATCTATCGCCCGGTTCACACTCCATCCACGTCTATTGAACAGGTTAAGAGGCTCGTCCCTTGTTCCCTGTTTAGGATGTAGTTTCTGGCTTTCTCTTTTCTTATCTTCTCACTTTTTTTTTTCAGTTGGAGAAGATAGATCCATCTATCGCCCGGTTCACACTCTACACACGTCTATTGAATAGGTTAAGAGGCTCATCCCTTGTTCCCTGTTTAGGATGTGGTTTCTGGTTTTCTCTTTTCTAATCTTCTACTTTGTTTTTTTGTTTTTTTTTCAATAGGAGTAGATAGATCCAACTATCGCCCGGTTCACACTCCACCCACGTCTCTTGAACAGGTTAAGAGTCTCATCCCTTGTTCCCTGTTTAGGATGTGGTTTCCGGCTTTCTCTTTTCTAATCTTCTCATTTTCTTCAATTGGAGTAGATAGATTCATCTATCGCCCGGTTCACACTCGACCCACGTCTATTGAACAGGTCAAAAGGCTCATCCCTTGTTCCCTGTTTAGGATGTGGTTTCCGGCTTTCTCTTTTCTAATCTTCTCACTTTGTTTTTTTTTCAATTGGAGTAGATAGATCCATCTATTGCCCGGTTCACACTCCACCCACGTCTATTGAACAGGTTAAGAGTCTCATCACTCGTTCCCTATTTAGGATGTGGTTTCCGGCTTTCTCTTTCCCAATCTTTTCACTATTACGTAGCCTCCTGCACATCAGTGGCGTTACTGCCTTGCTCGAGGTGATACGATTAAAAAAGAAAAAAAGTCAAATTTTGATTTCCTAGTATCGATATCAAATTTGAAGACTAAATAAGTCCTCTGAGTAAATGGTATCATGGCTGAGACTAAGAACTACAATTATACCTACTTAGAGCCAATCCCGAAGCAAAAATTAAAATAAAAGGGCTGAAAAAATACAGACATACAGGCAGATAAACAGACACACACACAAACATCTTGTCTTTTATATATATTATCGATTTTCTGCAATATTGTAAGAACTGCAGCTTTGAAACTTCTGAATATCGTTTCTTATGTCTTTGTCTATGAGTGTATCAAATTTGATTAAAATCGGACCACTCCTTCTATAACCCGATTTTTTCGATTATCGATTTTCGATATTTATCGTGGGGTACCTCGACACAAAACCTAGCTAAGAACACACGCAGACGCTTATAGTACAACTGTGTAAATTCTCAAGATAATTGGTTCAGCTCTTTCGGAGTCTATAGGTAACAGGGACACACACACGCACAGACAAAGTTCCATTTATAAATAAGTTTAGATCTATATCCAAGTAGATATCAGAGGGTAAATTGTTGCTAGACGGCCTACAACTGGTATATATTTATCCAAACATTGATGACAAAAAAGTAAAGAATGGCACTATTGAAACCAAATGAACGTAAATGAAGGAATTATTTTATTCAAAGAGAACACTCTAACGAAATGTAAAAATGTGTTGCATGCATTCTCTGCGACTCTGAAAAGGAACGCTAGCGAACGTTGCAAATGTGTCAGCGAATCTCGTCACGGCGTCTATCAAAAACTGTTTTTTCATAGTGAACTTTGGCCGTTAATGGTCACATGACCAGCCAAGTGTTGTGCATATTAATTAGGGAAAAGAAATGAAAACCCAACAGTTATATAAATGTCAATTTAGCTAATTAATATTTAATTTGTGATAATTTTATTTTAATATTTAGCACTTCCTTTCACAGGAAGCTTTATTCTGATAAATTTCGAAGGGGCAAAATATTAAAATCAATTAATTTAAGATAAATAGTAATTAACCAAATTGACCTTTAAATAAGTTTTTTTCCTAAAAAGATGTAATTGAAAGGGAGTGAAAAAAAAAAGAAAGTGGGAGAGTGAAAACGAGAAGAAAATAAAGACATAATGTTTAGGGGTATAATGAGTGCTTAAGAGAAGAAATATCGGAACAAATAAAAGAAAAAAGGGCAAATTGGCATTAAAGTATAAAGAAGTGTATATAAGAAGCATAAAGTGTGTATACAAAAGTATATATAAGAACGTAAAAGAAAATAGAGGTAGTAAAAAACGTAGATTCAACGCTCCGTTTCATTTTCCGTTATTGTCATTCAACAATGATCAAATGAAAGAAAGAATGGACGCAAAAGACGAGAAGTTGAATTGACAGGAAATAGTATTCAGAGACAACTCAAGATAAAAGTAGCGAGTGAAAAGCAAGAAAAAAGTGAGAGAGAGAAAACAATTGTTAGAATGCTACATGGTGAGTGAGCAAAAATGTCTGCAGAAAGGGTTGAGAGAAAACAATACATCACGAAAAAAAATGGGAGGAATATTAAAATAAAAAATGTATAAAAGTTACCAATATTTTCTCTGATAACTCCACCTCAATGAAATTAATCGTTGAAATATTTCTGCAATAACAAAATTTAGCGCCTTAGTAGCAAGCTTTTCAAGGACCGGAGGAAACAGACTTCAAGGCTATAATGAATGTATTTCCTTTGCTGCTGCTGCTGCTGCTGCTGCTGCTGCTGCTGCTGCTGCTGCTGCAATTATTATTATTCTGTCATTTTTCATCATATTTCGATTTCTGCTTTCGTCTCACTACCAACCAAGTCTGCGAGGAGACCTAAGGCAGGTCGTGTTGTTATGGCTCCATTTCATGTTTTTCTATCTTCCCTATCATCCCCAGCATTACATAGATAAAGTTTTCCTTAGTGTGTGGGCTGTACTTAATAAGACAATTTTTTGTATATCGCTTAAGCTGGGGTTTCCAGCGATTCTTTCAATGTGTTGTTTTGTTCCATTTTTTTATCATTCCAAGTGCACCTACTATCACTGGCACAACTCTTGTTTTCAATTTCCACATTTTTTCTATTTCAATTTCCAGGTCTTTATATTTTGACAGTTTTTCAAATTCCTTGATTGCTATGTTACAATCCGCTGGACAAGCCATATCAATTAATAGACAAGTTTTCGCCTTCTGGTTTTTAACAATAATGTCCGGCCTGTTTGCTTCAATTTTTCTGTCTGTGTAGATGGTGTAATCCCATAGAATGGTTACATCTTCTATTTCTGTAACCGGTGCTGGGTGATGTTCATATTATTATTATTATTATTATTATTATTATTATTATTATTATTATTATTCCTACTACTGAATACGAGAGCAGTACGGCCACAAAGTGACGTTAGGCTACAAAGATCAGTTAGTTAAGTGCCATACGTAATACACGCTTGGGTGATCATGTCTCGGAAGAGACATGACTGACTGGGCAGAAGATTTTCCTGTAGTAGTTTGCCAACCAAGGCTATAGAACCCAATCTGGTTTGCTATTTAACCTATATATTAGCCCATTAACCTTCTCCCTACATACTATAAGGAGAAGCGACAGATTAATTTTTCCCAAGGGTATTTGCGCGTAAGTGAATGCAATGAATTCAACTGAAATTCGAACTCGGCTCTCCGATTTCTCGTACCGAGCCAATATCCAGTGCACTACATCGCACATGCACTACAAAAGTTACAAAGTCAAATATGACACTCAAATATGACACTCATCATGACACCCAGTCTGATAAGTATACACAAGTTACATGCATCGCAGCCAAATATGCGCTATATGGTGAATTATTTTACCAAAAGCAGCAAGTAACCTTGTAGGTGGGGCCCAATTAGAAGTATTTTCGGATTGTGTAACTAATTTTCTTTCTGATTGAGGATGCTCCTATGTATTTAGACTTTGAAGTTGCTATAGCTGACTCATCATTAAGTCTTACAAAAATATCTCGACAGACGACCATGGTTCTCCTCTATACTCCTTATCATGAACAAAGAAGCACAATGCATCAGCCCCTAAGGGACATGCCCAACTGCTACAGTAAATGACAAGTAAGTCTATTATTATTACTAGCTGAACCCATGAAAAAATTCACGGGTCATGTAATATTGTTTTCCTGATTTCAAATAAAATTCAATGGATGTTGATTAAGTAAATAAGATTGTTTAGTTGTAAATGAGTATCAATATTTTTTCAGTACTTCTAGTATACTTCTGTTATTATTATTTGAATAGTGGTTGCGTTGAAATGTGATATTCATGCAAATTCTATTTCCAGATCCCTATATTTTACAATTTTATTAAATTATTTAGCCGATATATTTTTATATAATGACTAGCAGAATACCCCGGCGTTGCTTGGGTGTAATGAAAGCTTTAAAACTAATCCATGCTCCTGGAGCTCAGACTCTTTGGACGTTGGCACGAAAGACTAAAAAGCAATAGTTGTTTCCAGTTAAAGCGAAACCGTAGACAAAGAAAAATGAATGTATGTAAGTCAAATTTTGATTTCCTGGTATCGATATCAAATAAGTTTTTTTCGTCGTAAACTGAATTTTGAAGGCTAAATAAGTCCTCTGAGTAAATAGTATCATGGCTGAGGCTAATAACTACAATTATACCTACGTAAAAAAATTGTTCAAGACAAAAACGGCAACACTAATTACTAAATATTCTTTTTTAACTTAAGAGATGAAAGATAAAATCTTCGTCAGTGACCCATTATTTTTGAATGTCCGTTTTTCATTACACTTAAGAAGCTTTATCAACCACCATGCGGCATTAACGAAAATGCAATAACTTATTTTCAGTCGTTCAACGATCAGTAAATGTACAAAGGAAATAATACTACCAATCACTAAAAATTTGGGGGTAAAATTAACAAAGATAATTAACTTTCCAAGGTAACCCAAAAGTTTTGCATATATATATATATATATATATATATATATATATGTATATCCTGACTTGGCAGTCCGATTTTAGTCACTTTCTCACCGAAGTGATGTAGTGTCCCTTTGCACAAGCATTTTTACAGCAATTACTGTGATGAGTTTTTATTCCTGGTTACCCGATCCCATGTATTTACGCATGCAACTATATTGGCAACAAGGTCCCACTCTTTTAACGTCGAAATAGTTAAATATAAGCGCCTCGTCTACTCTAACAGTGTCTTTTCTCGCGCTTCCCGTTTGTGGAACTCCTTTCCATTTGCTCGTTACCTTGATCGCTGCAATCTTCAAAGGTTTAAATGTTACATCAATTTACATCTTCTATCTTTTTGATTCCTTTCCTTCTCTTATCTTTTCTTCGACATCTTCTGTACCTTTTTTTTTCTCTCACTGTAACCCCCTGCGCACCAGTGGCAGCCCTGCTTTGTTTGGGGTGAAATGATGAGTAAAAAAATTATTTTGTATAATAAATTATCATCAGAATGCTGTCATAATACAAATAAAGTTTTATTAATAGCTAGGAATAATTGGAATGTTGATGGTATACTAAAAACTAAAACTAAGAAAATAACAAATAAAGTTTTGTTTTATTGTTTGTTTGTTTGTTTGTTTGTTTGTTTGTTTGTTTGTTTGTTTAATCAATTCACCCCCAAGCAAGGCAGGGCCGCCACTAGTTCACAGGAGGTTACAGTGAGAAAAACCCTAGGTACGGCTTTTATTGGAGTAAGAATAAAAGATGAACAGGATTCAAGCACATAGAAGATGGTAAGTGATGTTGCATTTAAATTTTTGGAGATTGTAGCTATCAGGGAAGTAAGTAAATGAGAGTTTTACAGGTGGGAAGTGCGAGAAAAATAATTGTTCGAGTGGAAGCAGCGGTTACATTTAGGTATTTCAACGGTAATAAGGTGGGACCTAGATGCCAATCTAGTAGCACTCTTAAATTCACGTAGATTTCTGACTTGCTAGTACAGATATAACTTAATTTGATTGAATTCACGCAGGAAAAGCTCATCAGAGAAGTCGCCATGAAAAAAAATTAAGACCTATATATATGTTTCATAGATTATGCAAAAACATTTGATAAGAGTACAATACACGAGCTTGATTTACAGTAAAGATATTCTGTTCGCTTTACAGGAAACAAACCACCTGCATGCGGATGGAAAAAGAAGTCAGTAGAAATGCAAAAGTAGATGAATAAGACAAGAATACTTTTTCTCGTCAGATTTATTTACTACTAACAGTATAGCCCAGCGTTGCTCGGGTGTTGTGAAAGCTTTAAAACTAATCCATGGTCCTGGAGCTCAGACTCTTTGGACGTTGGCACGAAAGACTAAAAAGAAATAGTTGTTTCCAGTTAAAGCGAAATCGTAGACTGAAAGAAAAATGAATGTATGTAAGTCAAATTTTGATTTCCTGGTGTCTATATCAAATAAGTCTTTTTCGTCGTAAACTGAATTTTGAAAGCTAAATAAGTCCTCTGAGTAAATAGTATCATGGCTGAGACTAAGAACTACAATTATACCTACTTAGAGCCAAACCCGAAGCAAAAACTAAAATAAAAGGGCTGAAAAAAATACACACATATATTATCGATTTTCTGCACTATTGTAAGAACTGCAACCTTGAAGCTTCTGAATATCGTTTCTTATGTCTTTGTCTATGTCTCCTTCTATAACCCGATTTTTTCGATTATCGATTTTCGATATTTATCAAGAAAAAAAATTTTTTTCAAGAAAATCGGTTCAGCCGTTTCGGAGTCTATAGGTAACGGACACACACACACACACACACACACACACAAAGTTACATTTATAGATAAGTTTAGATTGTGAGATGACCACGCAAATACCATAAAATCCTACTCGAATTTATTATTAGAGGACATAATATAAGCAACAAAAAACATACAAATGACACTGCATTGGTAGTAGTGTCGGAAACGAAACCAATAATATTCTTAACTAGTAGACATCGGCGGTCCCAAGAGAATTTGGAAACCTTTCAGGATTAATCAAAGACGAGCCTGGTCTAACTAGATGGATGACCGGTTAGAAATACCAAGTGTTGTAAGATTGGATATGCGGGTGTTATAATGGATAATGACATGGAATTGTTAATCGGAGTTCCAAATCCCGTTTGTTCGTCGTATTTACTTACACTCTTGGGAAAGATATGAATTCACCTCTTTTTACCCAGCTATGGACTAATGAGTAAAACTTGTTTTGTTTTTTTTTTCTTTTTGTTTTGGGTTTTTGATTTTGCTTTGTCTTTTGTTTTTTGGGTTTTTTTTTTTTTGGTGGGGGGGGTTGTTTTTGAGGGGGTTTCATTTTACCCCAAGCAAAACAGTAAAGCCACTATGACGCACTGACTGTGAAAGAATAACAAAAAAGGCAAACATTAAAGAACGAGAACAACAGAAGAATAATCAAGGCGACATTAGAAAGCAATTGACACTGCATTTAAATTTTTTTTAGTTCAAAGTTGGCTGGAAAGCATGGAACCAGAAAAGTGTTCCACAAGCTGGAAGTGAGAGAAAAGAAACTGTTACTGTTACATCAACTGTGAATTGACGAGACCTAGGCGCCAATCTGATACTGCGCTTAAATTTATAAAGTTTAAGTACCATAACAAAGAGTTCGTCACTAAATCATTATTATTTCCCAAAAATATATTCTTTCAATCCAAAAAAGTTTTTTTTTCTATCTTGAATAACCGGCAAAGGGTTGATAAGCCGTAGATGACGAATCAATCAATTCATTTTTCAATATAAAATTTTTAAAATAAGGATCATTTCCAAATGTATCGAAAATAATGGGATTTATATGCTTAACGACTTTTGACTGAAGTGAGAGTTTTATTTCAAACCTTTTATCACTTTTCAGATCTCCTGTAAATTCAAAAGTTCCCTTGTTTATCCATATGTGTGGGGAGAGAGAGAGAGAGAGAGAGAGAGAGAGAGAGAGAGAGGTAATGAAATTAAGAGAGCAATTTTCTTTTTACCACAGAACTTTCAAATCATCAGATTTGATATGACGTTATTCCGTACATTTCTTAAATGTATGTATAACTGCGCGTTTCCGTGAACATTTGTTTAAAATTTATACTTAATAAGTCATAGAGTAAAATGTCGCTGTATATTTTTACATATATGAATTCAGAACGCTTTCTATACATATCATAGATTAGATTTATGGATGGTTTTATATGGATATTTGCATGTACATGTGTGTGTGTGTGTGTGCGCGCGCGCGCGCGAGCGCGCTTACAATATCAATATGAATTAAATTTGAGTTCTTGATAATTAATATCACAATTATCATCAATAACAGCAGACATTTTCCGAGAGAGAATCTTACAAGATTTAAGTGAAATTCATCAAATTCTTATCATCAGTTAATGGAATCTGAATTTCGCTTATACATTTTTCTGAAATAACAGAAAAAAACTATACGAATCCGACTCAAATAAACAATATAAGCATAAACTAAATTCAAATTGCATGAGAAAACAATTTATGTAACCGAAATATGAAAAAGATTTCTTTATGCAATATGAATGCGTTGTGTATGACGTTCTTGGCTACAGCAGGAAAATTTTTTTTTCTTCATCCACGCTTCTGATTCAAGTTGTTGAAAGGTTTCTTAAAATCGGAAACATCAATAGCAGGCCAACGTGTATTTGCTTCACAATAATGTCAATTTGATGTTGACAGCAAGAAAGTGAAAGTGAAAGTAGAATTAAAAGTTGTAAAGATACGAATTGAGAAAACAAACATAGAATGAACTAAGATCAAATGCTGCAGCTTTTGATGGAAGTTTTTCTATTACTTTTCTTAATTACATATATAAACGTGGCTTTATTTGGGTTTCTTCGTCAAGAAACATTTAATGAGGAAATTAAAGAGAAAAGAGACATAAATATGTGAATATTAGATTGTGATAGACATAGATCAAATTAAAATTCACACGCACACAGAAACACACACACACACACACACACACACATATATATATATATATATATATATACTATAGTCATCCGCAGACAGATCTGTTTCGCTGTATCACAGCTCATCAGTACGGCTTAGACTTTTTAATTGGAGTAGATAGTACCTATATCGCCCGTTCTCGCACTCCACCCACTTCTGGACAGGAGGTGATCGCCTTGTTTCTTGTTTAGGAAGGGGTTTCCAGTTCATCTCTCTTTTTCGGTCTTGGTGTCGGTTCGGCTGGAAGCTCTTTACAGTTGCTGAGTATGGTGGCAACGTCACTTCATTCTGAGGGTACCGGATCGGCGGATTGGAGTAGATAGACTAAACTATCGCCCGGCTCAGACTCCACCCACGTCTATTGAAGAGGTGAAGTGGCTCATCCCTTGTTCCCTGTTTAGGATGTGGTTTCCGGCTTTCTCTTTTCCAATCTTTTCACTCCTTTTCCTTTTTCTTTTTTCTTTTTTTTTTTCAATTGGAGTAGATAGATTAACCTATCGCTCGGTTCACACTCCACCCACGTCTATTACCGCCTTGCTCGGGGTGATATGATTAAAAAAAAAATTAGGCTCATCAATACGGCTTAGACTCCGGTCGCTTTCTATATATATATATATATATATTTATATATATATATATATATATATATATATATATATATATATACGTGTCAGCAAATATATATATTACTAGCAGTATAGACCGGCGTTACTCGGGTGTAATGAAAGCTTTAAAACTAATCCATGGTCCTGGAGCTCAGACTCAGCCTAAAGAATATTTGTGTGAAGTTTGGTGAGAATCGGAGAAAAAAATTGTGGATTTGTATAAAGGACATGCAGACAAATAAACAGACACATATACAAACATCTTACCTTATATATATATATATATATATATATATATATATATATATATATATATATATTGTCGATTTTCTGCACTATTGTAAGAACTGCAACCTTGAAACTTCTGAATATCGTTTCTTATGTCTTTGTCTGTGAGTGTATCAAATTTGATTAAAATCGGACCACTCCTTCTATAACCCGATTTTTTCGATTATCGATTTTCGATACTTATCGGGTGTACCTCGACACAAAACCTAGCTAAGAACACTCGCAGACGCTTATAGTACAACTGTGTAAATTTTCAAGAAAATCGGTTCAGCCGTTTCGGAGTCTATAGGTAACGGACGCGCGCGCACACACACCCACACACACACACATGCACACACACACGGACAAAGTTCCATTTATAAATAAGTTTAGATTATATATATAGATAGATATATGGATTTGTGTAACAGCATGCATGTAAATTTAAATGATTAATTTAATTATAACAATGCACCTCTCTCTTCACTAAAAGTTAGACCTAACATATTACAAAAACTATTTTTGACTTGTACCACTGATGTTCCCGTCTATGATCATCCAAATAATATATATATGCAATATGATGATGCTCCCATGGGTTCACTTCTACGTGGCAATTGTTCTGACGAGCTTTTTATAGCTGGTGCCTCGACCTCGTGAAGTTAAACGTGTTACTAGATTGGCATCTAGGTCCCACCCTTTTTATCACGGAAATAGTTAAATGTAACCGACACTTATACTCTAATTATTTCTTTTCTCGCACTTCCCGCCTGTGGAACTCCTTTTCATTTACTTACTTTCTTGTGAGATGCGATCTTCAAAAATTTAAATCCAACCTCAACTGATACTTTTTGTCACCTTGAATCTCGTTTATTTTTTATCCTTTCTTCAATACGCCGGTACCCAATTGCTTTTTTCTCTCTCACTGTAACCTTCTGCGAACTAGTGGTGATCCCGCCTTGATTGGGATGAAGTGATTTTTAAAAAATTGTTGATCGTAAAAATAAGATATTTAATAGCACTAAAAAACTTAATATGTAGACATTTTCATTTTAGTCAAAAACATAGATGAAACTAAAAAAAAAACTTTTAAAAAAACTCCCTTCTTAAGTTCACATATGAACTTAACAATAACAATAAAAAAATTTTCTTGATACATTGATAGAAACCAATAATAATATATTTACTAACTCTCAATATATAAAAACAAATCAACTAGCATAAACACGTGCACTCTCAACTATAAAAGTTAACACTTCCTGGACAAAAGATTTTTTACATTGAATTAAAAAAACTTAAAACAAACTCTCATTTATAATGACTTTCCTAATTACTTCGTTGATGAACAAATTAGACGAGCTATTATAAATATTAATATAAACCAAAAAGAACATAGTACCCGCTCAAATAACGCTAGATATATCAGCGTACTAGACCACAATTAAATACACTCTCACAACAAACAAGAAGAAAAACTACTAGATAAACAACAAACAAATACTAATATATCTACTATTGATCCCATTAAACAATAAAACAAATTATATGCTACACTAAATTTAGTACAAACAACATAATCCTCCGCAATAACTCTTCTACGTCAACTAATATTTGCAAAAGACTAACATTGCATATCAGTTTAAATGTACTTTGGGAGATCGTATCTGTAGCAAAAAAGTAAATATATATTTTGGTTATACGACGACAACCTTATCGAGGAGATTAACACTGTATATGTCGAATTCACGCTCGTTAGCACATTTAAAGAAACCTTCCTATCTATATTCACAATTTAGAAAAGTATAAATCGACAATAAAGGTATTTTCTTTTTATCGTTTCACCCCAAGCGGTATCGCCACTGATGCGCAAAGGACTACATAAAGTAAAAGTTTAGGCAAGAGGAGAGTGAAAAGAAAGACGAACCAGTTAGAGGGGGTGTCAGAGAAAGGGCAACATAAGGATGGAAACAGGTGTAAAGGCAGTCTCGAATGTAGAAAGGAAAAGAACAAGATATAAGGGATGATGTAGAAAGGACTGGAGTCAAGTGGATAAGAGATGGGAATTGACATTGCATTTAAATTCTTGGTGGTTGTAGGCGGGAAGTGTGAGAAAAAAGCTGATGGAGTAGAATTGTCGGCTGCATTTGGTTGATTTAACTGTAAAAGGGTGGGACCAGTCTGGTTGCACGAGTAAATTCTTGTGGAGTAAATTCTTAGTGACCTAAGTTCGTCGGAGCAGAAGCCATGGAAGTATTTGTAGAAGAAACAGAGGGTAGCCACATTCTGCCGGTGAGAAAGTGGCTGGAGTCGAGCTGCCAGGTCAGGACCAATCACATTACAGATTCTCCTTAGGTGCCTGTCAAGAAAACTGAGACGAACAGCAAAGGCGCCTGACCAGATTTGACAACAGTAATATATGCACGGTCGGATGGTTGGTTTATATATGTGCAAGATAGATTCAGGCGGAAACAAAATCCTGGCCCGACCAAGTGACTCAACCTTTCTAGCAGTGGATTTATCTATTATCTCTATGTAATAATTCCACTTGAGGTCGGAAGATAGGATAAGTCCGAGAAGACGCAATATATTGCTTTCAGGAAGGCTGGCTTGGTCCATGCTTCTGGGTTGGGGGCAAGAGAGATTGCCTGTTATAGTTGACAGATAGCAATTTCGTTTTGCAAGCATTGAAATTTAGAAGCCACTTCTTAACCCAATCCACCACAGAGTGGAGGTCCTTCTCAATATCAACAGCGAAGTTATGTTTGTCCGCCTCGCCAGATTTCCTACTGATGCCGAAGTAAATGGAAATATCATCTGCGTAGATGCCTACTTGGGATTTGATCACGTCTGGAAGATCATTTATGAAGATTAAAAAGAGCGTTGGGCTTAGAATAGAGCCCTGCGGGCACCAGCGTTCGTGCGGTAGGATGTGGAGGAATGCCCATTCAAGTCGACCTTTATTATGCGGTTAGATAGGAAAGATTGGATCAGATCAAGTGTCCAGTGATACCATAACCCTGTAACTTACGCAGAAGGCAAGCGTGCCAAACCCTATCAAAAGCATTGGAGATGTCCAGGGCAAAAGCTCGAGTCTCGCCGGACTTAACGAGAACCTGGTATATGTACTCCGTGATAATCGTTAGAATATCAGCCGTAGACCTGGCAAAGCGGAAGCCGTACTGTCTGTCTGAGAATAGTTTATGGGCAGTAAGATGTTGAAATATAAGTATACTCCGCCGCGAGTATACTTAAGGCCTCCACATACAAAACTTTCTGCCAACACACAAGAAAAAATTAATTATAAGAATAGCAACACTTTTTTAAATGTTTTAGATAGATAGATAGATAGATAGATAGATAGATAGATAGATAGATAGATAGATAGATTATTCTACGGGAGGGTAGAAGGAACCAAGGAACCCCCAGAGTTTCGGCTGGCCCTTCAGTTGGCCCCCCACAACTTTTATAAGCTTCAAAAATTTATGAAACTGATTTTGATAAGATTTGATCTTCAGCACTTTTCCCTCTGTGTTTTCTTTTTCATTTAGCTTTTTAAGGACACATCCAGAAACCAGCTTTAAAGAAAAGCAAATGAAATAAAACAGCAAAATAGATAAAAACAGGCGTGTTATTTGTGAGAAAAAGAGACTTAATATTCATATTTTTATATCTTGAAGGAAAATGTTAATTAGAAATAATGTCCCCAACTTGATATGTAGATACATAGGAAGTCACTTCATCCAGTGAAGTAACATACTTTTACTCAAACTCATCCCTAAGTTGTGTATACGATAGTGGGGAAATATGAAAATAAAGACGCTGCTAGAGTTTGCCCTCCTCCTCCTCCTCAAAAAAAAAATCTTCATAATCGCCACTAGACAGATAGATAGATAGATAGATAGATAGATAGATAGATAGATAGATTCAATGGCAAATGCATAAAATCCTGTGTAGTGTATTTCGTCCTTCTCGAGCAGTTTTGAGGGACGAAGCGCGTTACATGTAGATATTTTTCATTTTATCATTCAATTTCACACCTTCAGTATACATAAGTAGAATTTATATATCATATTCTCTCATAAACATAAAAATAATTTTTTACTGATTTTTGAAGTGATTTTTGAAGATTTTAAACGCTTTTGTTTATGTTTATGTGTACACACACAGATATTCGTACGTAACCACACACACACAAACACACACACACACACGCACACACACACACACACACACACACACATATATATATATATATATATATATATAAAATAAAATAAAGTTCGATGTTCAAAACTGTTGAATGATCATTTCAACATCTCATCGGCCACTGCCACATTTCAAAATGAAATAAAAAGAAATAAAAAATAAAAAAATTTGAAGGTTAAGAATTCACCGGTGGAAGTTAAAAAATTTACGTCACAAAAAAAAAGCCAGGTTAGCAATCAATGTCTATTTTTAGATTTTACTTTTAAATTGAGTTGTAAGTGAAAAATTTAAAAATTTGGCTTTGTCTAGCTTTACAAAGGGGAAGGGGGTTAACGGATGGAATAGGAAGTGGTGTTTGATTGAGAAATGGGTTAAACATAACAGAAAGAGCGGTAAGGATAAGGAGAAGAAGGAAAAAGAAACGAAAAAAAGAAAAAAGAAAAATTTTCTATATTTTAGAGACGCTCGATACGTGTCAACAAAACTAGCGTTTATAAATGGGTTAAAGTATTAGAAAAAAGATTTTTAGAAAAAACTTATTTGGGGTAAAAAAAGCTGATATATGATTTAATTAAATTTAATTAAGTTAATCTAATTAATGATATATCTAGATTTAAATTAAAAATAAAAATAAAAATAATTAATAAAATTAATAAAATTTAATTTAAAAATAAAATTTCTAAAAAATTATTTAAAATTTTTTATTTAAATCTATAAAAAATTTTATGCTGTGAAAAAGATATATATACTTGCAGAAAAAATCGGGGGTTAAGTTAGTGTAAGTATCCTCACTTCATAAAAGGTAGATATTCAAAGAAGACAGGAAGAGGTAAGGTAGAGGGGTTCAAAATTTCTATTTAAAAATGTAATTAATTAAAATTTTTATTTAAAAATTTAATTAATTAATTAATTTCTATTTAAAAATTTATTTAATTAATCAATTGACCAAAAACAATTTAATTTATATTTACTCTCCCAAAAACTAAATTTAGAATTTAAAAATTTTAAATGTTCACAAATTTCGCCCTATAAAGGAAATTATGTGAAATCCCAAAATTATGTCTAATTAATATAAAATACCAAAGAGATAAAATATTGTAAAGACTCAATAGATATTATCTAGAGCAATATGATATACATAAAAGGTATATATATAAACTCGGGTTTATTATATGTCTGTTATATTAGTGCGCGTATTTTAATTTTTTGTGACATTTCCGGTACTATCCAGTACTATCGCTACATTTTAATGCTAAGCTGCAAGTTTGAATGGATAGTTGTGTGAAATCCATTCTTCGCATGTTATAGATTAGATGTATAGATGTGTTTGTGTGTGTATTTGCATGCACGATGTGTGTGTAGGGGTGCTTGTGCATGTTAGTGCGTGCTTGCGCGAACGGACGTATATGTGTTTATACTCTTAGACAGTTTATTGCATCTGATTAACTCTCGGTCAAACAAATCCTCATTGTAATTCTTTCGGATTCTCTCTTTCTTTCGACGCTCAATTACCCCCAAAACCGTTTCCATCGTCTCGTCTTTATCTCTCACTACCACCTGTTGATTTCTTATCCCAACCCCCACTTTCCTCATCCCGGCTTTCCATTACCCTGCGGCTGTGAAACCAATGCAGAGTTATTGATCTTCCCTTCGGAGACCACAATTGATTTAAACCGGTAACTAAATTACGATCGGAACGAAGAGCAGAAAAGTCGAAGCAGAAGCGTTCTGCGAGAATTCAAAGACGAACAAGGGTCCAAAAAGAGAGAGGGGAGGGGTGGACATTGAGGTTTCGTCTACATCAACTGATCTGGTCCCTTGTTACAGATAATGGCCAGAAAGTATGTTTACCGACAAAAGCTGGAGAGAGAAAAAACAACTTATTATTGTATTTAAGAATACTTAATCGATATTCTAGGCCTGTATCAGTGATAGCGTTGCCTTCAGAAAGCAACTATATTTTTTCAAAAATAGTTTTGAATGAATTCTCATACTTAAACCTGACAATCTAAGCTCAAATATCTGGCAGTGATTATCATTTTTTTTTTAAGCTCCTCTGAAGTTTTTTCTGCGACGTCATATATTAAACAAGAGTAGAGTTTTATCCCTTGTTTCTTGTTTAATATTGGGATTCAGGAGCCATCTAAAGTATTCTCATTCTCTTTCACTCCCAGTAGCCCCTGCGTCGGAGTGACAGTATTACCTTGCTTGGAGGAAATTGATTAAAAAATTATTTGTTTCTATAACGTTATATATTTTAAACTAACGGGTTTGAATAGATATCGTTTTTCTTTCATTTTTTTTTTCTGTCAAAGACAGAAAAGGCATACTAAAAAAAAATTGTTTCCCTGGATGAATCCAACGCTTACTCCCTTTTTCTATTAAAGAAATCATTTTTAAGCTAACTGTGCCTTGGAACACACAAAGCATCATTAAAATACATATAAATATGGAGTTAATACCACAGACTTGGTCAGAAATTGAACTCGGCTCGTTGTTTCTACTTTTCGGTCCAATGACCGTTACACTTCTCTCACAGAAGAAGACATTATGATTCGCATTATTGGTTCATTAAAATACATAATTTTGCTAAGAGAACTTCTGTTTGTCTCTCTTTCTCTTTTCTTTCTCTCTCTCTCTCTCTCTATATATATATAGAGAGAGAGAGGGGGGAGAGAAAGAATTAATGTGGAGAAGTTTGTCACTTGTTGTTTCAGTCACGGCGACTTCGAAGTGAAGGTATTATTTTAATGTCTTCACTCTTCAGGGTTATTTTCTCTCTGCTGCTGTTACCCTCTTTTCTTTCATATTCAGTGTAATTTGATATCTTGTTGTGTGACTGATTTTTTGCTTATGATATTTTTTCAGTGCGTAAATTACATAGAAATTGTCCTACTGTCCTAATGTCTTTATGTAAGCGTCCGTACAGCCACTTTGAAGATGGCTTATGGGAGTCGAAAGCTTAGATCCAGCTTAATAAAAAAAATATCCAAATGTTGGACAATTTTTGTCTTTATTTTCACCAGAAATTAAAGCCAAAGTTCTATGTTTGGAATGGCTCATGATTAAACATAATAGACATTCAATGTATTTTATATTTAACAATATACGTTTATATTAACTCAGAAAAGGTTAATCTAAACTTATTCATAAATGGAACTTTGTCTGTGTGTGTGTGTCTCTGTGTGTGTGTGTATCCGTTATCTATAGACTTCAAAACGGCTGAACCGATTTTCTTGAAAGTTTACAGAGTTGTACTACAAGCGTCTGCGAGTGTTCTTAGCTAGGTTTTGTGTCGAGGTATCCCGGATAAATATTAAAAATCGATAATCGAAAAAATCGGGTGATAGAAGGAGTGGTCCAATTTTAATCAAATTTGATACGCTCATAGACAAAGCCATGAGAAACGCTATTCAGAAGTTTCAAAGTTGCAGTTCTTAAAATAGTGCAGAAAATTTGATATCGATACCAGGAAATCAAAATTTGACTTACATACATTCATTTTTCTTTCAGTCTACGGTTTCGCTTTAACTGGAAACAACTATTGCTTTTTAGACTTTCGTTCCAACGTCCAGAGAGTCTGAGCTCTAGGTCCATGGATTAGTTTTAAAGCTTTCATTACACCCGAGCAACGCCGGGCTATACTGCTAGTAAACCATAAAAAGCAAATCAATCCTCTCTAACTCTCTCTGTTTCTGTTGTTTTCTTCGCTTCCCTTTCTCTCTCTTTAACCTTCTCTCTTTATTACGTTTATTCTTATAATTCACTCTCTCTCTCTCTCTCTCTCTCTCTCTCTCTCTCTCTCTCGCTAACCTTTACTATTTCCTCACTATCTTTTCGCTCTCTTTTCGGTTTTTCTTTTTCTTTCTTCTGTCTATCTCCCTCTTATCTTCTCTTTTTGTCTTTGTCTCTCTTTTTTTACTTTTTTCAACTGTTTCCTATCTCTTTCCTTCACATTCTCTCTGTTTCTCTACCCGATTTCCTTCTATATTTTTCTTTCTTGAATCCTTATACCAATACTGGAATTACCTGAATGGACAAGGATCCTTTTTTCTTGTGTCTGACAAAAACAGGCCATCTCGTCAAAAATAACAACACGAAGAAACAAAGACTAAACGGAACAAAAAAAATTATCATTACTATTATTTTAGTTTATCCATTTTACATTACTTTACGTCAACCACACTGAAAACAAATATTTTATTATTCACCCTTTCTTTATCTAACTTCATTTCTCACACTTTCTCTCTGTGTGGAATTTCGTATATATTAAACTCGCAGTATAGCCCGGCGTTGCTCGAGTGTAGTGAAAGATTTAAAACTAATCCACGGTCCTGGAGCTCAGACTCAGACTAAAGAATATTTGTGTGAAGTTTGGTGAGAATCGGAGAAAAATTGTGGATTTGTATAAAGGACATGCAGACAGATAAACAGACACACATACAAACATCTTACCTTTTATATATATATATATATATATTATCGATTTTCTGCACTATTGTAAGAACTGCAACCTTGAAACTTCTGAATATCGTTTCTTATGTCTTTGTCTATGAGTGTATCAAATTTGATTAAAATCGGACCACTCCTTCTATAACCCGACTTTTTCGATTATCGATTTTCGATATTTATCGGGGGTACCTCGACACAAAACCTAGCTAAGAACACTCGCAGACGCTTATAGTACAACTGTAAATATTCAAGAAAATCGGTTCAGCCGTTTCGGAGTCTATAGGTAACGGATACACACACACAGACACACACACACATAGACAAAGTTTCATTTATAAATAAGTTTAGATAGATAGATAGATAGATAGATAGATAGATAGATAGATAGATAGACAGACTATCGCCATTATTATTAGGCCACCCCTGTGTTTTAAAAAAATCATGTATTTCATATTATTTTTTAGTATTTATTGTCAAGTGAATAATTGTAAATGAAAATAGAATGGTTCTTTGTCAATACTGCACAATAACATGTGCATCAAATAAATTTATAAATATTTAATAATTACCTATAGTGCAGTTTCATCAATGAAAGAATGAAGAAAATTTAGGGTGATTCGGACGAGTTCATCTTTGTTTCCTTGCCTTGTAAAATTTTGCAAAGTAATAATAACAAAAGAACCATTCTATTTTCATTTAGAATTATCCACTTGGCAATAAATACTAAAAATAGTATGAAATACATCATTTTTTAAAAACTAGGGTAGCCTAATAATTATGGCCGGTAGGATAGATAGATAGATAGATAGATAGATAGATAGATAGATAGATAGATAGATAGATATAAATAGCCTGTGGTTGTTAGAGAGATGGAGTGAGAAAAAAAGAGAGAGAGAGAGAAATGAACTAATAAATGGGTAAACTGAAGTACACAGAAATAAAACAGAATAAAAGAATAGACGGAATATAGGAATAGATGTATCGGCTATACAAACGATCCCATTACTAGCTAGCTAGATAGATAGATATCGAAGTTTATTTCAATTGACTTTGTCGTTTCCTCCTGTCAACATAAAATTCTAATTTACGTACCTGTTTTCTTCTGCTTGCCCCATTTCTTTTTTTCTTTCTTTCTTTATTCATTTATTTTTCATTACCTCTTACTCTTTTTCACTCTTCTTTATTAGATTCCATTTATTTTCCTTCTTTTTTTCTTTTGACTTATTCCTTCTCCCCCAAAAATCCTTATCCAGTTGAAAAATAAGAAACCATCAGTAAATCATAGTACAATGGCGCACCATCGATCTTCAATGCAAGTCCCGTCGCTGCGCCAAACAAACAAAAACCTATAAATCCTAATGGGATGGGCAAGCAGAGAAAGGCATATGTCCAACTAGGGTTTGGAGCAAAGAATGGGAAAGCAAAACACCCCACATGTGTCCAAGAACCTTCATCCAAACATCAGCATTGCCATCATAATACCAATAGCAGGGTGTTTTCTTTTTCTTTTTTCGTTTTTTTTGGGGGGAAGTAATTTCTGGGTAAAGTATTATTATTATTATTATTACTACTACTACTACTACCACTACTACAGGCTTTTGTTATAGAAATAGAAGACGGATGTGCTTTGTGGTGCAATGGATATCAGCTCGGAACAACAAATCCGGGAGACGAGTTCGAATTGCAGCTGAATTCCTTGAATTCACTTATGCACAATACCCTTGAGTAAGGTATTAATCTGTCTGTTCCCTCCAGCTATGGGTTAAATAATAGGACAGATTGGGTTCTATAGCCTTGGCCGGCAACCAGTCTACCGCAGAAAGCAATGCCAATCTACTGCGGAATAATCTTCTGCCTAGTCAGTCATGACTCATTCAAGAAATGATCGCCCAAAGCGTGTTTCACGTATGGCACTTAACTGGCTGAATAGAAATGGTGAGATTAACCGTTTCATTATAAGGAAATATTCGATATTTATTAACTTAAAAGTTAACGTCCGTTGAAATGTATAAAATCTTTGTCTTAAAACAGTTATTTTAGAAAGTAGGTTTGTCGTGTCCACTAAATGTTATTGCTTTTTCTAGTACTGATGGGGAATTTTTTCGTAACTGTTTGTTTAGTGTACAAAGTCATCATCCAATTGTAATTCTTAGTACAACAAATGGGTTGATGCACTTTACGAAGAAACAAGTTAAAAAAAAAACTGCATTTTTTTCTTTAAATAACTTCCAACGACACTTGATTCTTTCATGAACGTTTTAGACGGAACTCAAATCTGTAGTCACTTTGAAATGCATAGTTTAATACATTATTCTCAACTTGCTGATAAACAAAGAGATTTAGAGTTTTATTTTTCTGTTTTTTGTTTATTTTTTTATAATGTTCGACGAATACGAATCCCAAGAACCCTTCAAGGTAAAGCGTTACCGAATAAAGTGTGTGTGATAAGTACGTGAAAGAAGGAAGTAGTAAGTAAATATTATGAGGATACGGAGGATAGATAACGATTGATCTGAGACTTTAAGAAATTATAATTGTAGTGCTTAGGGAAAGATACACTCGGGAACCTTGTATTGTTTTCTTTTTCGACGAAACATTATCAGTAAACATCGAAATGAAATGAGAATAAACTATTACAATTTTACTAAGCGTAGCGTGGTATTGCCTCAAATCCACGAGTATAGAACAGACAGTATCAAATCCACTTCTCAGATTAACTCGTTGACCGTTACCCATCTCGAGGAACCATTTAATACCCAGATTAGTTCTGGTAAAAAGTAATATGATCGAATCCATTTCTCAATAAAATCGAAATAGAAATTAGCAACGATCTCATCTTGTTGATCATTGATCAACCAGAAAAAACCCAACGCCTATGCACTCAGTCTTCATTATTTTTTTATTAGCAAACTAATCTAGACAATTATTGGATAGAGTATTGAGTTTGATAACCGGACTTCTTATATGTATTATGTCCATTATGGACGTGGGCTATCATAGCTCTCTACAACTTCCTCTCCTTTGTAGCTCTCAGTAAATTTTGTTTTCGCTATCTCTCCTAATTTTTGTTCCCCTAGCCATTTACTCAAGGTCGTTAGGTACGTTATTCTCTACTCACCTCTGTCGTTCTTGCTTAATATATATTCTGTGAGAATCAAAATTTTTTAAGTTCTCTTTCCTGATTATCTGTCCCAATTTTCACCTGTCTCTTTTAACTTCATGTTCCAGGTTAACATGACTTATGTATTATAGTGTTCAAAAAGTAATTACGTATTTCACCACTGTAAATTATGTGTCAACAAACTAACTAAGGCATAATCAAAACTAGAATATTTTTCGCGTCTTCTCTGTTTTACAGTGTGCTGTTTCTTTGTACCTATCAGAATTGGACCCTGTGGAGGGTTGTAACTTTAAAAGACAGCATACTCGCCATTGATTACTGGGTGAATTCCGAGAGAGTAGTACTTCTATAGAGGCATTTAAAAACATTTGTACAGTGTATACGGATGCAGTATATGTCAGCTGGGGTCTCAGAT
The DNA here is from genome assembly GCA_037127315.1 of Ascarosepion bandense. Taxonomy (NCBI): domain Eukaryota; kingdom Metazoa; phylum Mollusca; class Cephalopoda; order Sepiida; family Sepiidae; genus Ascarosepion; species Ascarosepion bandense. The sequence goes on from JBBBDQ010000559.1 coordinate 2,693,176, forward strand.
TAGCCATTATAACATATCACAACATTCTCGCTTTCAAAGATGACCCATCCTGAATGAAGAACTTTTTTAAACAGATTATTGAATTGGATCGTGATTTCGAGAAAAAGTGCCTCGAGGTGGTGCAATTGTTAGCAGGCTTGTCTCGCAAGAATCACTACAACTGAATAGTGAGTTCGATCCTTACTGGGTGTTCCTTACTTTCGGCTTTGTGCCACATCTAAGCTACGCTTATAAAATCCCCATATTCAACTGTCCACTTGTTGTATACCAATAAACAGACAAACACGGGTATATATATAAAAATATGAGTTATATTTTATTGACGACGATGGACCGTGTAGCCTAGTGAACAGAGAGTGAGACAGCGCGCCTCTAAGGTTTGACAGGGTGACGGGGGGGTGTCGTCGTATCTGTTGCTCCTCTGGTCTGGTCTACTCTGTCCCTCTGACTCTTCTGACTAGACTGCCGTGAAATCCGTGCCCGAGGTCTTTTTATCTCCAAACCGGTACTTCCGATTTTTGCCTCGCCTACGCACGCCCACGTAATTCTCAGGGACACCTGTTCTGCTTGCCTCTTGTAGCCATTTCCGCTACTGCCGGAAATAAGGTCAAACAAACATCCGTTTCCTTTCAACGGTCGGAAAATGCCCCCGCTTGCATCAGCTTCCTTCTTCGGGTGGGGCCAGATTATTATATTACATTCCACGCCCACCCATTTTCCAAAATGTTCGCCTAAGAACATTTTAAGCGCAACACCCTCACTCTCCTCCCCATGCCACACAAGCCCGACAATAGTATAAAACATGTGTCGAAACAAACAAAACAACAAAAACAAAACAAAAAAAATATATAGGGGAGCCTACATCGGCAACCCAACAATGTTCGTGTCCATCTTGAAAATTGTTCTACCAGCTCGATGTTTCATTGTTCTTTTTTTTTTTCTTTTTTCCTCCTTTTTTTTTTTTTTTTTTTTTTTTTAATATCCATTTTCACAGAATTGGGCAATGTTCTTAAAAATGTTCATTTTCTTTCTCGACTCTGTCCATAAGCGTAGACCCCTCGATGCATAACCACGTGATTATTAAGCGGTAACCGCGCCCCCAGTTTCTAAACTGACATCGAGTAAATGACCTTTGACCAACACCATGCGTGCCTCTGCTCGAGCTTATTGTTACACATGTAACCTCATTTAATTTAATTTAATTTCAAACATACTATGTTTGAACACAGAAAAAAATGGTCATTATTTGCCGTACATAACATTCATAGTCTGACCGAGAAATGTTCAATAGAAATTTAAGAAAATTACCCTGATTCCAACGTTAATCCGCATGCAATTTACCTGTGGAGGATATTAATTTAGTCTAAAAAAATGGACCCGTGACTCGTAGTTCCTTAGTTTGTACAATGCTTTCCATTCCCTGAACTACTTCCTCTGGATTCGAAACCAAGCATATCTGATTTGTTGACATCTCTCTGTTTAACGCAGAGTGTTGAACGCCCGTTGACCCCGGAGTACTATTCACAGCGGATAACTCAATTTCCTTTTCCGAAGCACTGTTGCTTCTTTTACACTTAAAAATCCGCTTCCTGGCTATTATTCCCAGGATTATTATTACGCCGACCACGCCAGCAATGACTCCTATCGTCAACTTCTTCGGGAGTTCGTCATATCCTTCACTAAAGCTCTCCATATTTATCTGTTCCAAGGTATTTACTAGTTTTCAGAAATTAATATATCTTCAAAAGATATTTCCCAAGTCACATAAATGAAAATTCACAGAGGATGTTGAATTGATGGGAACCTGCACAAAAGCATAAAAGTGAAGTACTTTTACGTAAATAAAAATAAGTTTTAGATTTTAATTTAATTTTCCCAAATCTCCCCAAATAATCCGATTCCACCATATTGATAACAAAATATCCTTTCAATATCTGACTCATATCGCGAAACACTGAGACGCGGGTGAATGTTTTAAGAATATATATAATCGGTGTATTCGCAAAGAAATAACCAAACAATGCGGTTGTTTTCAAGCAACGATGTTGAGATATATTTATAATTGGCGATTTTGTTGGCTGTTGTTAACTGCATAATTAAAAATACACTTTAAAACTCTCGATAACATTTAAGTCATTTCTATGCTGTAGAAATGTCACGCAAAACATAACATTTTTAAATTTTGACAATATCTGTGTAAAGATTACAAATTGACGTTTACGAACGAATTCTGTTGACGAGATCAAAATTAAAGAACCCTTTCGTTTCTGTGATTTACCTATTGTGGTAGCATTCAGCTACATTTATAATTTGTTAATGTTTACCAATTTTGATTTAGTTCATGCAATACAAGGCCAAATGGAGAAAATGAAGAGGGCCATTTTACGCTAATACTCCAATTGGGGAAAGTTTGTGTACGTAGAACATCGATTGTGTTTTTGTTTTTTTTTTCTTTAATTCGGCTCGAGTACTGGTCAGAAAAACTCAACTATTTCAACCATACAACTGACCTTCATAATCACATTGAGAATAGTTGTTCGTCAATATTTCTATTGGGTTGTCTGGAAAGTTCATGCCGCTTTTTAAGTAAAATTAGGACACAAAACAAAATTATTTCATTAAATATTTATTCTACGAAATATTAACTATTCTCTTGCACAAACCAAAGAAAACATTGTTAAACTCACTTCACATATATGGTAAAACATTAACAAAAAAAAAATAAACCACCAACTCAGATGCCCCACACCCACAGACAGGCAAACATCCCAACCTTCCTCCCCCCGTCAACCCCAACCTAATGCTCTACTCCCTACATGTAGTCTGTTTCACCACCTCCGTTCTACTGAACAATCCATTTTTCAACTCTATGGTCAGATCGGCAACAGTATGCTGTCCCATTTTTTTTCAACCAGACCTACTATAAACACGAGCAGAAACACACACACTATCGAATCAAAGTGTCACTTACCTTTCGTTGCTGTCGTCCCGTTGTTTACTATTTTCGTCTTCTATCCGGTAGTTTTAATTCCGGAATTTTCACGTCTGTTGAATTTTCAATTGTTGCCGTGGTACTAGCTCGTATCAATCTGTTTTGTTGTTTCAAAACAGCAGGTCACGTAGGCACCAAAATTATTAGTCTGTTGAATTTTCAATTAACAGACAAACACGGGTATATATATAAAAATATGAGTTATATTTTATTGACGACGATGGACCGTGTAGCCTAGTGAACAGAGAGTGAGACAGCGCGCCTCTAAGGGTTGACAGGGTGACGGGGGGGTCGTCGTATCTGTTGCTCCTCTGGTCTGGTCTACTCTGTCCCTCTGACTTTTCTGACTAGACTGCCGTGAAATCCGTGCCCGAGGTCTTTTTATCTCCAAACCGGTACTTCCGATTTTTGCCACGCCTACGCACGCCCACGTAATTCTCAGGAACACCTGTTCTGCTTGCCTCTTGTAGCCATTTCCGCTACTGCCGGAAATAAGGTCAAACAAACATCCGTTCCTTTCAACGGCCGGAAAACGCCCCCGCTTGCATCAGCTTCCTTCTTCGGGTGGGGCCAGATTATTATATTACACACTAACATAAAGGAACTGGAAAAAAACTTACAATGAGGAAACTTTGGTTCCTCACCAGCTTTCGCTTGAGTATCGAACACCATCAGCAGTAGTCTTTGGCCCCCAAAAATGCCATCCTTTAATTTTTGTCTCGCGTTGTTACAGGTGATGGAAGAGTGTGTCTTGCATGTCAAAAAGACAGTTGTTATTACAAAATGAGAAACCAGTGTCATGAACAAAATCAGGACTCCATCTACAAATCTCCATCGTTTCTGCCTGGTGTAATATGAAAGGAATCCAAGTTTGAATTCCATTTGAATTCCTTGCATTCACTTACGCACAAATAACCTTGGGAAAGGTATTAATCCGTCTCTTTCCTCCAGCTATGGGTTAAATAACAGGACAGATTAGGTTCTATAGCCTTAGCTGGCAATCAGTATACCGTAGAAAGTAATGGCAACCTACTGCGGGATAATCTTCTGCCCAGTCTGACATGTCTCTTTCGAGACATGATCGCCCAAGCGTGTATCATGCATGGCACTTAACTGACTAAATATGAAAAATGTCGTCTATTAAGAGCTACTGGAACATGCAAGGACCATCACTTTTTTTCATAAATTTGATCGAGTAAATGAAGCATTATATAAAAAGTGCCTTGATTTAGTAAATGGAAAAGAAAAATTTTTTTTTTTCAGCAAGACAATGCAAGAGAACAATCTATGAGACAAATTCAAGAAAAATAATGTCGTCCGAATGGAAGGTTCTTCCATATTCTCCGTTCTCATCATATTTAACGCCTACGATTTTCGATCGCCTACGGATTTTCGATCGCCTACGGATTTTCGATCACTAAACATTTAAGCGGTAGGATATTCAGAAACAAGCTAAAAACAGTATTTAAAAGCTTTTTCAGCGAAAAATCTAATTTCTTTAAATGTCGAATCTAAAATTTGTCTTCTCGTTCCCTTGTAGTCGTTGCAAATGAAGGTGGTTATATTTTTGATAAATAATATTTGAATAAATTTAACTTACATTTGTCTTTATATTCTTTTTAGCAAAATGATTACTTTCCGAACACATTCATAAAAACAACTCCGTATTTGATAGTGTAATAATCAACATTTCAAAAAAAGCTACAAAGGAGAAGATACTGTGGAGAGCTATGATCGGCCGCGTCATGAAGGAACATGGCACATAGAAGAATAAGTCTACTGCTTATATGGTGATTTTGATGCTCACTAAATCTCACTCTTTTCTCCTCAGACGTAAGAACTATTTGTATTGAGCAATTGACAATGTTCTTGTATGTGAAGTAACTGTAGTTGCCTTATTTGTGCCAGAGATCAATGTTCAAACTGAAATAAAAGCCAAAATTTTGAATTCTCATACTTTTTCCGTTTTTCTTTCTTCTTTCTTCTTTCTCTCCAAGAACTTTCGCTGCGTTTCTTCATATTTTTACAATAATGTTCACTCTGTACAAGGCCCAAGAGGCACTCGAGGCAGTGGGTTACAGAATAAGCGATAAGAGGCATCGTTTGTGCGGATATGGGAGGAAGATAACAGTTAACCTAACATTGTAGCGATCGGAGAAGCATTCTCAAAGTAGCAGTTCGTGGGAAGAAGTTTTTTGGGTGGAATTTACTCCTCACAAATGGAATACGAAGGAAACAAGGATGATTCGGTGAAATATTCGTATCATGGCGAGTTTTAACTTATAAGATTATTTCAAGTCTAAAGTTAACTGCTATCTTCCCCACAAATCCCCATAAAATGCACCTCTTGCTCTGCAACACACTACCTCGAGTGGCTTTTTGGGCCTTGTACAGGGTGAACATTATCGTAAAAAAGTCCTATATTATTTCCTGATCTTATTACGGCACGACAACAAAAGTGTGGGACAGGCACCTAGCGATGATCAAACTTACTAAAAAGGCAATGAGGTGCCAGAGTTATATAATATCAAATTGTCTTTCTTCAAGTGAAGTTATTAATGCTTATGGCATAAGCTCACAAACATAGAACACTGTGAGCATCGAAATAACTTTTACAAAAGTAATGGGCTGAGACTTGATTTCAACGGCGAGGAATTCTTTAGATCAAAGTTTTGGAGAATTCATCATCTACGCCCAAAAGTAAACTGCTACTTTGTGTGATACCCTCTCTGTATTTGTTAGAATTGCCATTAGAAATTATGTAATACTCTTCAAGTTACAACACCCATAACTATTAGGGTTGTAAGGCTACCATATTAACTACGACCAAAGCAGCTGAGTTTATGGAAAGATAGTTTGATAGAGCCCTTCCTTGTTCGGTTTTGATTTCAATTCAGAATTTTTTTTCTTCTAGACTAGTTGCAACCCAATGCTAGAAGGCCCTGTCCTTCCTAATATTAAATCCATAGCTAAAGGAATATAGGTTCGTATTCATACCTGGTCAAAGGTGATTAGCGCGAAGTAAACAAAAAACTCAACCGGAAATTGAACTCTATACGACAGCGTATGCTTTATTTTGATAAATGAATTTAAACTTATTAAACTAAAAAATATGCTAATATGCGTCTTCAGCATTGGCTTTGTTTTTTTTCTTTCTCTTTTCTAATCTTTTCACTCCTTTTCCTTTTTTTTTTCAATTGGTGTAGATAGACTATCCTATCGCCCGGTTCACACTCCACCCACGTCTATTGAAAAGGTGAAGAGGCTCATCCCTTGTTCCCTGTTTAGGATGTGGTTTCCGGCTTTCTCTTTTAACTTTTCCAATCTTTTCACTCTTACGTAGCCCCCTGCACATCAGTGGCGTTACCGCCTTGCTCGGGGTGATATGATTAAAAAAAAACATAGTTGTTTTTTATTCGAAAATTAAAAACAACAATTCTAAAAAATCAAGTAAAAATAGCACTGATAAATATATTACATTACTATTATTGTTCGAAATTAATCAATGAATAATGTCAATATACAAGATAACACGATACGTCGTATAACAATAAACGTGTTAGCATAAAAGAAGCTGTACAGAAAAGAAATTACCATTGCTGAAATTACTCTGTTTTTTCTTTTTTTTTTTTTTTTAATCGTTTCACCCCAAGCAAGGTATTCCACTGCCACTATTGCGCTTGGGGCTACATAGGGGAAGGTAAATAGAAAGAGTGGTTAGATATAGGAAATGTCAGAAGCGGAGTGATAGGTAGTTGGGAGGATGGGAAGAGTGTTTGAAAGAATGGAAGCGAGTTATTGTGTTAGGAGGTGTCTATTGACCTTACATTTAAACTCCTGGAGATTGTAGCCGTCGGGGAAGCAGTCATGTGGAAGGGAATTCCACAGTCGGGAAGTACGAGAAAAGAAACTATTGGAGTAGAAGTTGCGGTTGCATTTTATCGGTTTCACTGTAAAAGAGACACGATAAGATTGTGATAACCTAGAAGAGCGTTTACGATCGACAAAATTATCAAACTTATTGCATTTGAAAGATCACAAATCGAATTACCAGTTCTCCGTCTCTGTCTCATAAATTAACCAGAAGCTCAAGTTCACTCATCAAACCCGAGCGTGTAATGGATTATGTAACAGAAACTGATTTATTCACTCAGAAAATGAATGAAAGGCAAAGATCTACAGCTACGAGAAGTAAATGCACAACATATTCACTTACAAAGATTTTACAACACGTTACGTTACGCTAAGTTACGCTTGGTTGACTTTGCTGGAAGTTGTCTCATTCAAAGAAGAAACGAGTCAAAATATCTGTATTTCATGAGTACATTTGTCTTGTATAAACCTACAACGAGACCATTACCCAGCTCTTCCTCGAGAGACCACAGATTACCCCCCGATCGGTTGACTTTGCTGAAAGCTATCTCATTCAAAGAAGAAACGAGTCAAAACATATGTTTGCATTTCATTAGTACATTTGTCTTGTATAAACCTACAACGCGACCATTACCCAGTTTTTCTATCGAGAGACCAGATGTTACCCGTCGATCACATCGGTGTACACCCAAAACTTGAAAAGGTGAAAAATAAATGCCACGTCCAGGAATGATGACACGAAACCTGCTTTCCATATTATATGTGTGTTTTTATTCATGGATTCCGTTGTTTGTTTTGAGTAGTAACACTTCCAACATCTTCTGCTACGTCGATCTAATAACTCAGCTATTCCCTTCGACTCTTCTCTTTACCAAACTCCTGCTCATCTCACGCATGGCTGGCAACCCAAACGGATGCCATCGGATTATACGACAAAGAGTCAGTTCTCCGCCAAGAACAGACTGGAACTGAGTCCCTCGATCCCATAAACAGCTGTTAATATAGACCACAACCGGAACCGCTTTATATCCAGGTTTGTTGTCACTTAGTCTGTAAAAGCCCACATTCACCCATTTACCCATCCATTCCCGTTTGATCAAAATGGATACCACTTGGAACATGTCAAAGAACCCATTTTCTAGCGATAAAACAGATAATAAAAATAAATTTATTTTCAATATTAAATTTACATTGAAATGTTATCGTTTTAAGAATTGTCTACAAACCTATGTTCCCAGATTCAACTCGAAAACGATGCAACTTTATTTTTTATAATCATTTCACCCCAAGTAAGGCAGAAAGGCCACTGGTGCGCAGAGGGTTACAGTAAGGGAATAAAATCGTACGGGGGATGCCGAGGAAAACGTTAAAAGATGGATAGAAATTGAGGTTGCATTTAAACTTTTGGAGATTGTAGCTATCAAGAAAACAAGCAAAATGAGTTCCACAAACAGGAAGTGCGAGAAAAGAAACTGTTAAAGTAGAAGAGAAAGTTAAATTTAGTTATTTCGACGGTAAAAGGTTGGGTCCTTGATGCTGATCTGGTAGTAAGAGGTCGGGAACCAAGGGCAAAACCTCATCAGAACAGTTCCCATGAAAATAATCATAGAAAAGACAGATGGAAGCCTCATCCCGTCGGTAAGAAAGTGACTAAATGCGGGCTATCAAGTCAGAATTGATTGTATTGCAGATCCTCCTTTGCACTTTGTTGAGAATTTAAAGATGAATATTAGGAGCACCCGACCAGATATGTCAACAGTATTCAATGCACGGACGAATGGTAGATTTATAAATGTGCAAAATGGATTCTGACGAGAAAATCTTCCTGGTCCGACACAATGACCCAAAACTTAATTTTTTCTTATTCACATTTTCCATAGCGAAAATATATATCGATATACAGAATTATTTTGAAAAAATAGATAAATGTTAGTTTGTCAAGAGTATTCAATGCACGGACGAAGATCAAGATAGATTTTTTTTTAAATCAGGATAGATAGATAGATAGATAGATTGATTGATTCTTAAAAATCAGGTTATATCGTGACTTCCATGTGTCTCTTCTATAAATACTTTCATGGCTTCTGCTCCGATGAACTTAGATCACTGGTGCCCCCTAAATACGAATTTGAACGAGATACTAGATTAACAACTAGATCCCACCCTTTTACAGTGAAACCGATAAAATGCAGCCGTAACTTCTACTCCAACAGTTTCTTTCCTCGCACTTCCCGACTGTGGAATTCTCTTCCACCAGATTGCTTCCCCGACGGCTACAATCTCCAGGAGTTTAAATGTAAGGTCAATAGACACCTCCTAACACACTAACCTGCTCCAATTCTATCAAACACTCTTCCCATCTGCCCAACCCTCATCCTCGCTATCCTTACTCATCTGTCAACTTCCTCCTGACATTCCCTATGTCTAACCACTCCTTCTCTTTACCTTCCCCTATGTAGCCCCATGCGCAATAGTGACAGTGGAATGCCTTGCGTTGGGTAAGATGATTAAAAAAAAAAAAAAAGAAATATAAATAGACAATTTTTTATAATTGAGATTGACAGATAGTTAATGAATATAATTTAAGGTTGTGTCATAATTTATTAAAATCTTTTGAAAGCAAAATCCAGTTCAATTTTATTTTCATATCTGTAACTAAAAAAATATTGACACTTCTGATCAGCATATAAACCATCTCGGATCACACGCTACATGACATAAATTACATGACATTTACATTTGGAACCTTTTCTAAAAACTCTTTTATATTCTGTAAAAATAAACGAGTGACCTTGTGCCAGACTAAAGTAAACTTAGTAACTTACCAACCATAATAATTCATTCTAAGAACGCTTCTTTCTGTAATAATTATGAGAAATGTTGTCACTTCTCCGAAATCCCAGAGTTCCTATCCATTCTTTTCTTAGCATCATTTATCTTTTCGTATGTTTATTTCTAAGCCTTCACACACACACACACACACACACACACACACACACACACACACACACACACACTTAATATATATATATATATATATATATATATATATATATTACTAAATCTCTCTCTCTCTCTCTCTCTCTCTCTCTTTGATGACATTATTACTGTTATCTGTGATATGCTTGATGTTTTTGTTATTGTTGCCTAGTTTGTAACGGTGGTAGTAGTAGTAGTATTGATAACAGTGATAATATTTATGCCATACAGATTAACATGAGTAAGAAGGAAAATATTAACCTATTAATGGCGGGAAAACTAATTGCACACTTTTTCTTTCATCTTCCTTTCACCGGAACTTTCATTTTCTTTCACTTATTTTCTTTCAACCTCCATTTTATAATCTTATAACCTTACATTTCCGTTCCTGACATATTATGCTCTCTCTCTCTCTCTCTCTCTCTCTCTATATATATATATATATATATATATATATATATATATATATATATCTGTTTTAATTTCTTCATTATCTACCTATTTATCTCAGTCTTTACATATACAAGATGGGATTAGTAAAAAGTATCCCTTTTATATTGTCAATTTCGCGCATGTGCGTTGTTGCTTTTTTTTTATCGACTGCACAATATAGTAGGATCAGTTGGTCACCGTCTGTGAGAAGGAGCACCATGACACAATTTACGCTGCCAGAAATTTAGAAATGATATGCTGAACTAATCACTGTTTTCAGTTAATTTTTGGTATTACAAGGTGTTTTGTTGTTCTCTTGCTCAAATGCGCTATACACTTAATAATGAAGGGGTTGCAGTCTGGGGGATTAGGTGACCAGATGTACTGTTGTACTGCTTGGCATTTGCACCAAAAGTTCCAATACGAATATTTCAGAGTGTTTTAGTGTCAATCTAAGGACAGTGCAACAGAATCGGAAAAAGTTGGATGATATATTCAGTCAACATGATGTTTTGAGTGATCACTAGCGATGATGATGTTATGCCTCTATTTCTCTTTCCACAGGGCTTTAGAATTAACACGGAGGCCGACATCAAGTGGCTTCAGGAGGTAGTGCTGTCTTGTGTAAAGAGGACGGCTGCTAAAAGACCCTCTGTCAGACAACAGAACTCTACACCGTGCCACACAAACAAGAGAACCCAATCATGGCTCACGGATAATTTTGCGACCTCTTCACTCCTTCCATCTGGTCACCTAATCACCCAGACTGCAACCCCTTCATTATTAAGTGTATAGCGCATTTGAGCAAGAGAACAACAAAACACCTTGTAATACCAAAAATTAACTGAAAACAGTGATTAGTTCAGCATTCAACATTTTAAACAAGGAAACCATCCAGAAGAGCTGCAGGATTCCGAAGTCGTCCAGAGGCCGTATTTGAAGCCAATGTCGATTTTATTGGATAGATTTGCTCTCTAGTATTTCAAGATATTTTTTATTTAATTTTGGTGAATATGTCCGTAAAATCAGATGTCAGTGTTATTTTCATTTTTGCGTAATTAAGACGACAATTCATCCATCGCACTATATATATATATATATATATATATATATATATATATATATATATAATTGTTTATCCTCTATCTCACACTTTTCATGACGATCTATCTTACCAGCTTCCGGTTCTCACTCTATTTTTTCTCATTTTTCTCTCTCTTTCTTTTTCCTTTATGTCTATTTTCCATTCTAATTTCTCTGTGCCTGACTATATCTCCTCCCCTCTCTCTTTCTCTCTCATTATCTCTATATCTCTCTATCTCACTTCGTTGCCTCCTCACTTTGTTCATCCATTTCTCTCTCTATTTAGGTATTTCCTTTTTAATATTTTCTCTCTGTTCACTACGATTATTTTCCTTTTGTCTCTTTTTTTCTCACTCCTCCCTTTTTTCTTTTATTATCTTTTCCCTCTTTCAATTTATCCATCTCCAATGTTTTTCCATATATTTCATCTTTCTTTTTCTCTCCCCCTTTCTGCATTTTACTTCTTTGTTCTTAGCCGTTATACTTTTGTTCAGCTTCTGTCTCCATCGCCATATCTATCTATCTATCTATCTATCTATCTATCTATCTATCTATCTATCTATCTATCTACCCTAGTCTTTTCATATCTATCTATCTATCTATCTATCTATCTATCTATCTATCTATCTATCTATCCGGCACGAACTGGACAATTTGCTTGTCGACATTGATCTAATCAATTACCAGGTCCTGGGGACATAAGTCCAACAAAACAAGGACAAATTGACCAGCACTGTCTCCCACTGTGTACGGACACGTGACAGGTTGCTCCCGGATGGGAATTACTACTAAGACCTCTGTACAAAAGAGACACCGATCAGAGATGGACCTCTCATTGAAAGTGTATACTTAAATAAAGCTTGCAAGTTCTATCAATGCGCTTAGATGTTACTTTAACTTATGGTAAACCATAGATGTTCGATGACTGAGATGATTTAGAAATACTAAACACTAGTCACCGTTCTTTGTAAACATAATTTAAAAAGAAATCACCTGGTGACTTTGTGTACCTGTATTTTACATCAGGCATATTTGCGACAGTGAGGCTTAACGGGTGGATGAAATACCGCAAAAATGTCAGTATGGGAATCTTCGTCTTCTTTCAGTGCCGTGTCTCCTCCAGACGTAAGCGATCATGGCTTTCCACAATTTCCTGTCCTTTTAGCTCTTAATAATATTTGTATTTTCGTTATTTGTCCTAAACCCTGTTCCATTTACTAAGCTCGTTAAGTATGTCATGCGTTGTTTACCTCTGTCCCTCTTGTTTTCATTATATCCTGTGAGTATCAAATTTTCCAGGTAAATTTTTGTTTTGTTCTCCGAAGGCTTTTACCCCTTCAAATCTTTCCAAAACATCCCTATTTCCGTGAAAATGTATATGCTGAACTCAAATCCGTAATTATTTATTGAAAAAGCTTACCGTTATTACTATTAACGAACAGAAAAATATGGAACTTCTTGTCGCTGTTTATCTCACCCCGTAACCACACTTCAAAAATGTTATTAACTGCAGACTGACTTCACGCGTATTTATCCGATTTATCGGCCTTTATACTTCCTTTTTTGCAATTACTTCGCGGAATATGAGTTCCGAAACCAATCAAATCGCGAAGTAATTGCTGAAAGGGAGTAAAAAGGCCGAAATAAGTCTCCTACGCCTCGAGTCATTCAGCGGTGAATCAGATATGAGAACGGTGATAAGGAGTGTGATATAGTCCGATTTATTTCTAGTCGATAACATTAAAAAAGGGTAGGTTTCTTCAATAAACAATTATCCATTTCAATTCAGCAATATACATTTGCACGGAATTAAGGATGTTTTAGAAAGTTTTGACGGGGGAAAGGCCTTCGGAGAACAAAACAAAAGTTTACCATTTTCCAAGCCCTTTTTTTTTATTATGCGTCCTAGACACTTCAGTTGTCTCTTCCTGATGCTAAATGAAAGTTTTCGTTTTCTCCAAAAACTCATGCTCGATCTAGGGTATCCTCCTCCTCATCATCCTCCTGTAGAACAACATCTCTGTTGTTTCAATTAACTTCTTCCTCTTTGAAAAAATTCACTGCCGTATAGAATGACAGATACTGGTTCCAGTTTGAAGACTGTCGCAAAGTAATCTTTCTAGCCATTATATTCTCACATATTTTGGCTTGTGTAGGATTGAAATATTATTTGTAAATATATGTGTATTGAATGGTACCCTAAACGTATACAACAAGTATCTAAATTTAAAGTTCTAATAAGGGCTATTTTGTTTATTATAGCCTTCCACTAGTATGAAATATCGATAAAGAAGATAAAAAAAGAAATGAAATAGTTTCTGGGGTAAGGCTAATGAAAACTGCTGAGCAGTACTCTAATAACATTGCATCTAACAACCAGAAAATGGATAGTCAAAATTGTACCATTATCATTATTTTTTTTTTTTTTTTGCTTCAATTTAAAATCGAAGACCATATAGAGAAAGGAGTACGGAGCTCGAATGATAAGCAATGGGTTTGAGAGAAAATATATTCATTTTCCCATAGTGCTAATCGAATAGATTAATTTATTACCTAACTTGGCTTCATCAAACACCCTTAGGTGGTACTTTCTATGTCTATTACAAGATAAACATTTCTTCCTCTTCTGCTGTCTTCCCTTGCTCCAAGATTTAGTAGAACGTAGACGAGAATGACCCCGCTGGTGCACGGTCGTTTGCCTGGTCCGCTAACGACTGAATTCTCTTTCTACTTTCGAGCGTTTTCTTCCACAACCTTTGCGTAAATCAACCATTTCTTTGGTCGTTCCAACTCAGCGAAAGGCTGACTTGAGCTCGGCTATTATGACATTGCTTATCACAACTTCCACTAACTTCTGGACCAGAAAAAGCAACTCCGATTCACTTTCCAACGCATAGCGTTTGCGCGTGTTTTGCCAAAACTCCACCGATGAAGTGAAAAGAGTTTTACTTTGGTCGTTCCAACTCAGCGAAACTGTGATTTCACCTCGCTCCTTATAACCACTGATAAATTAACTGTTTGTATTCGTTTTTTTTTTTTAACTGTTTACATGTGAAAACTTACCCACCTAAAATACGCCAACACAATTTTTAATTCCATGGTCTTTGGTTTATATAGTTTATGGGTAAATAAGTTAGTTATACGATAGTTAATCGCGTCTATCAAAAGATTTAAGCAATGAGAGGTCATCTAATTCCACTTGGACTAATAGTGATGGTTAAATCTCATTGTAATTTATTAAAAAAACTTATCTTCAACAACCGATTCTTAAATAATAAGCATTATGAAAAACGAAAAAAAAGAAGAGAAAAGGCAGATAGATAACAAATAATAGGAATGCTTAGTAACTACCATCCTAAGTTTGGGAAATTTTCTGCCCCTTAATCGTAGAAGACAAAAGAAAATTCTGATCCCTGTAAATTTATGGGAAGATATATACACGCTGATATTTGCTATGACTCTGTCTCTAATTAACACCAGGTCATGCAAAGAACTCCAATAAAAAGTTTGAAACGTAACTGCTACAGCCAGTTCGTTTTTGCATCTGAACATCTTGACTATGTCCCTACTCTTGTCGCCAGCCTACGAGAAACGAAGGTAAACATCCTCTTTAACATTTTAAAAGAAAATAATAAATAGCCCCTTTCAAACTCACTTCGTTTATTTTATCATTTTTAGAAAGCAGGACTTTGTTTATCTTTTTTTATATAAATATCAGGACGAAATATATTTTTGCAGTTAATAGTTTATTAAATCGGGGTCAAAATTTTCAGCTTCTTTTAGCAAAATACTTTAAGATAATCTCATAATTTCATTATTCAATCATCAAAGTATCAGCATTTTCCCCAGGTTTCTTTTCTAAATTTATAATAGCGTTAATATTTGATTTTCATTCTGGAAATGATATTTTGGCTATAATAGCTATAACATTATTTCCAGAAATAAAGAAAGATTACTAAATGAAAGATCCGAAATTATGTCCGGATGTAAGCACAGAAAATAAATATTAGGATTATACAAACCCGGATGAAAGTGTTTACAAATCTTGAAAAACACTTCCCTTACTTTAAAAATTAAATTTCCCCTATCTATGGGTTAAATAGTTGGACAGATAGGATTATATAGCCTTGGCTTCCAACTAGCCTACCTCACCTGGAAACTCCTCTCTAACTCTCTAACTTTAAAATTTAAAATTTCAATTATTCTAAAGTTCTAATCGTGCATTCTGGAAAAAAAAACCCTGTACGAGGTTTGTCTATATCTGTTTGTTTGGTACAAGAGACCGCGTGTGACTTTTTTATTGACACGCTATTCCCTGCAGATTCTAATGTATTTTTAAAGATTTTCAAAAGAATTCTCAAAATATGAGAAACTTGAAATCGAAATCTCGAAAATATGGCACAGAAGATCAACAATTTCAGTTGTAGTTGAAACTCCCAGATTGATTGGAAAATATTCCGATTAATTGATTGAAGGGATTCCGGTAGGCCAGCCATGCCTTAAAGAAATAGAAAATATTGTACTCACACCTTACAAAGGGCTTTATCTTGATATCTCCATTTTTGTTTTTTGTTTTTTTGTTTTTTGTTTTTTTTGCTAACAGAGAGCATCGCATGAGAAAACAAACCCCAGACTTAATAAAACAAAGTTTTAACATAAAAATATTCATTTTATTATTAAGAGAAAAAAAAAGAAAATATTTTTAGTTATTTTTTTAAAGTTATTTAATTCTTTTTAGCACGTTTGAAATTTACTTATTTTTTTTTTTTACGTCAGGGGGTTACGTAATATTTACAATTAATGTTTTTGCGCTTTTTGTTTTTTCAGGTAAATACACATTGATCAGTGACGATTGTGAAACTGTAAAAGTGGTGGGGACACTTAGGGGTCAAGATTTTTCTGAAGAGGAGAGAAGCAAACTCAAGCAGCGTCTTCATTTTCATACTCTACCACTATCGTATACACAACTTAGAAATGAGTTTGAGTATAAGTATGTTACTTCACTAAATGAAGTGACTGCATATGCATCTACATATCAAGTTCTCCTTGATCCCGAACACCCTTCCGTTTTATTTGTTTTTAACCCTTCTTTCGCATGAACTAAACAGTAATATTTATGGATATAAAGTAAACAAAAAAGTATTTCGACAATAATGAGTTGAAGAGTCTACTCAATGCAGTAAAATATTTCGGTGGCGACATAAATATGGATTTCGGATTAAATAAATGTGCAAAAGTAACATTCAAGAAATTTCTAATTTACGTCTTCCTTCAGATATAAAAATATGACTCTTTCCCTCCCTAACAACACGTCTGTTTCTATCTATTTGTTTGTTTTACTTTCTTTTTCTTTCAAAATGGTTTCTGTATGTGTCCTTAAAAAGCTAAATGAAAAAGAAAACGCAGAGGAAAAAGTGCTGAAGATCAAATCTTATCAAAATCAGAGACTGATCAGTTTCATAAATTTTTGAAGCTTATAAAAGTGTAGAGACAATAGAGGGGACAGCCAAAATACGGAGTGGGGGCTTGGCCCCTTCTGTCCCTCCCCGTAGAATTGCAATTGACATTGATTTGGAAATTATTGCAAAAATCAAATAATTGTTGGATTTGAATGAAAATTTTAGGGCTTATTAACAAATATATTAATTTTTCTTTTAGATTATTTTTTAAATCTTGGTAAATTTTCTTTTGTTTTTTTTTTGTTTTTTTTTGTTTTTGTTTTTTGTATGAGTCAACCTACACTTACTTAATTTCATGAAATTTCGTGAAATTAAGTTTAAAAAATTGTTCAAGTTAAAATAGGACTCCTTAGAGAATGTAATTAAAGTTTGTTTTTTGTTTGGTTTTTTTTTCAAAGAACTAGTAATTTTCCGAAAATCTGCACCGAACCGTAAAATAAAAAATTCAATAAAGCTATGACATTATTTAATTATAAATGCTTTTGATTGTTTTTCCTAAATAAGATTTATTAAGGACACTATTGTCTTAAGAAATTTTTTCCCTTGAATAATTAATTTTTACAAGAACAGTTTTCATTTTTTTATGCTAAATATAATAATTTATATGCCAATCGTTTAAAATTCTGCATTAATATTATTAATTTCTCTGATATTGTTAAGTGAAAAGTATTACGAATCAAAAATTGATAAGCTTAATACAAATCATTTCGCACAAAGATTTTTAAAATAAACTTTAATTTGTTTCTTCTTTTCTTTTTCTTTTTTTTTTGTGTTTAAACGTTGCCATTTTTCTAAGTATGGGCGTCCACAAATGGCATTATTATTAAAAGGTATCATATGTTAAGGGTTATCCACCTTTCTGGAAAAAACAAAAAACTTTTTAGGCTTTGTGCAATTCTTTTTGATTTCATTATTCATTTCTGTGTTCCATTGTGTTTATTTTCCAACAGACATTGGAAATCACCCCTTCAAAAAGTATGTTTTACTTTTTTAATTCTTATTTCACTAAATATTATTTATGTCAATTCTGGTCAAATATACTTAGCTTTTCAACACGTCAGGCTATCAGTAATCAATCAACACGTCAGAAAAACAAAACCTCCATGATTAAGAAATGCTTGTGTTCAATGTTTCATGCTATAAGCAAGTAATAATTATTTTAAATCAGATTAATTTAAATGTAAGTTTGCTAATTTTCCTCAAATGACGTGTCACAGGTGTATTTCTTATTTTTATAAGGTTTTTAAATCCGAGAATTAACTTTTGTTTACAAATGTGGTAATATGTCAAAAATGGCCGATTTTAATGATTTAACTGAAAACGCTCAAAAAGTTGATATTACAATCAATATAATATCTGTTTGAAATGCATCAGAGTATTTTGCTTACTGGAAATAGTAAATTTAATCATTTTAATCATTTAGCTTTCAATTAAAGTTAAAGTGAAATTGAAGCTTTTTTATTTATCAAAATTCATTTTAAAACTTATTTATTAAAAATTAGTGAAGGTACCTAGCTTTATCTATGTAAAATATGTATCATCTTAGGTTTCTCTTCTTTTTTTTTTTCTTTTTTTTCCTCAAATAAAGCTTATTGGAATATGCCATGATGACATCTTTGACCTTAGGTCTCTGGTTGAAACCCGGAATGAAATGAGTATACACCAGAAATCAAACGAAATGAAATTATAATATTAATATGCTAGCTACATAGTCTTAGATGAAATAAAATTTCATAATAAAGTTCAGTAAAAAACAATAAAAATACTATTTATTCACACAAATATAAGTGTTTATATGGTTTAGAAAAAAAGAAACTCCTACCATCTTTCACATTTAAAGGTGGTTTATTCATTTAACATGTCTTAATTTAACTTATAAACTAATTTTATTGATCTGGAAGAACTTCTCATAATTTGTTAAGCAAACTTCCTTTTCAACAAATAGGAAACACACTTGTATTTAATAGTTCATTTATTTTATACCATTTATAACAAATAGAAAACTTTGACATTCATTTGTAATAGAATGTTATTATTACCATCTACATCTCCATAAACGAAAAAAAAAATGAAAAGAAATAAAATATTTGTAGACACGTTCAAGTGCCTCTTTATGATCAGGTTAGTGACCATTTAACGGAATCTTTTAAAAGCTGACAGTGAAAACGAGGCTAGGGAATAATGGAGAAAAGATGACAGGATAAAGGTTTCCCAAAGCAATTATGGTGTCAAGTCACATGACGAGACGTTCGATGTGTCAAAACGGCCACAGAGTGTACCACTGAGATTGTAAACGGCGTGGGTTCAGGTTTCGTGGAAAGCTAATTTCTTTGTCATCAAAACGACGAAAGAAAAAAATGTCGTTGAAGCCTTCAAAAGGGACATGAATGGGCGGCCATGGGAGAGTCAGTTGTCAGCAAGCGGTCTCCTTGAGCAAAAGAATTCTTGAGATGGTCAGCGGAAAGTGTCTACAGCATGCCTGCATGAACATATACGTATCTGTGCGT
>JBBBDQ010000559.1:2717500-2725000 GCA_037127315.1 Ascarosepion bandense
AATGAGAGCACAAATTGGAGTCATGACCACACAAAAAGGAGAGTCATGAGCACACAAGGTGGAAACTCATATCACCTAAAGTGAAGAGTCATAATCACACAAATTAGAGAGTCATAATTACCCAAAGTAAAAAATTATGATAACCAAAAGTAGACTGTCATGATCACCTGAAGTAGAAAGACATGAGCACCCAGATTAGGGACTCATGATCACCTAAAGTAGAAAGTCATGAGCACCCAAATTGTTGAGTCATAATCACCCAAAATGAAAAGTCGTGATCAACCATATTGGAGTCACTAGCTCCCAGATTAGAGAGTCATGATAACCTAAATTGGAGAGTCAGTATCACCCAAAATGGGGAGTCATGATCCTTTAAACTGGAAACACATGATCTCCTTAATTGGGGGTTAGGTCATCATCACACAAAGTTGAAATTTATGATCACACAAAGTAAAGAGCCATGATCACCCAAATTGCAAAGTCATGATCATCGAAAGCGGAAAGTAACGATCATCTAAAGTGGAGAATCATGAGCACGCAAAGCAGAAATTCATGATCACCTAAAATGGAGAGTCATGATCACCCAAATTGTAGAGTCATTATTGCCCAAAGTGGAGTTATGATCACCAAGATTTGGGAATCATGATTCCTTAAAGCTGACAGTTATGATCATCCAAATCGTAGAGTCATGAGCGCCCAAAATTAGAGAGTAAAAAACACCTAAAATGAAGAATCATGATCACCTAAAGTGTGAATCATGATCCCCTTAAAAGGGGAATTATAATCCTCCAAAATGGAGACTAATGATCACCGAAAGTAGAGATTCAAGATCTCGCAAAGTGAGGAGTTCTAAGTTATGATTACACAAAGTGGAGAGCCATAATCACGCAAACTAGAGAGTCATAATTACCAAAAATAGATAGTCATGAGCACTCAAAGTGGGGAGTCATGTTCTCATAAATTGAAAAGTCATGTGCACCCAAAGTGAAGAGTAATAATTACCCAAAGAATAAAGTCATGATCACGCAAAGTGAGGAGTCATGAACACCCAAACTGGTCTCATGATCACCCAAAGGAGATTGTCATGATCACTGCAAGTAGAGTGTCATGACCACACCAATTGGAGAGTTACGAGCACCCAAATGGAGAGTCATAATCACCTAAAGTGGAAAGATATGATCCCCATATTGGAGAGTCATGATCACGCAGATTGGAGAATCATGAGCTCTCAAAATAGCGAATCATGATCACCCACAGTGGGGAATCTTGATTACCCAAATTTGAAAAATTAACGGGAAACAAATCCTCTGTTTTTCCAAGAAATTATAAAAATTCCAGTATATTTCAAAAAGAAGATGTGGAGAGACATAGTTTTCAACTCCCTGTTGGCACACAGCATTCTTAAAACAATTTAAGTTTAGTAAATATATTGACCAGAAATTTATTTAAATGCTGGTTATATCAATTTATTCTGCAATGCATTTTTTAATTTTAATAAATTTATATTTATTGTTTCACCTTTACACAAAACACCTGCAACTGTTTGAGTTGTTATTAAAACAAATCAATTTGCGCTGCATTTGTCAATGTAAAAAACAGCGATATATTTAGTCTGTGAGTGGGTGTATAGTAAAAACGAAGGAAAGAAACAAAGAAAGAAACAGAATATAAAGAAACAAGCAAAGGGAAAATAGAAAAAATAAAATAATCTTTAGTGTGAAAGAGAAAATATGTGGATGAGTTCAAAAACTGCCCCGTTCCACCACCTTTTACTGCAGGTATTAAAGCATAGTCTTAAGGTTCGGAATGAGACGATTAGGCGCGGCCGTTTTGGCGCCGTTTCGGCGTTGTTTGGGCTCGGCCGTTTGGGCGCCGATTGACGGTTTGGCCCGGCCGTTTGGGCGCCGGTTGACCGTTGGGCTCAGCCGTTTGGGCGCCAGTTGACGGTTGGGCTCGGCCGTTTGGGCGCCGATTGACGGTTGAGCCCGGCCGTTTGGGCGCCGGTTGACGGTTGGGCTCGGCCGTTTGGGCGCCGGTTGACGGTTGGGCTCGGCCGTTTGGGCGCCGGTTAACGGTTGGGCCCGGCCGTTTGGGCGCCGGTTGATGGTTGGGCCCGGCCGTTTGGGCGCCTATTGACGGTTGGGCTCGGCCGTTTGGGCGCCGGTTGACGGTTGGGCCCGGCCGTTTGGAAGCTAGCTGATATAGCGCTAGCCAGGCGCTTTAACATTAGGAAAAGTTTCTTTATAAATTCAAAACCATTCAATAAATTCGGATTTACTAGCACTAGCAATATTATTTTATTTAAACTTAGGTAATATAATTACCTTGTATAGATGATCGAGTTGATGGATCTGAAGTGTATGGTAACGATGTTTTCCTGGATAGGCGATGACATCTGATATTTAATGGAAGCTGGGTAACTGGTATTGACTGGCTTGTATGAGATTTGCTAGCATTAGATCTTAAAAACAAGTTTTAAAACTTTTATTGAAAATTACGAGGAGAGAGAGATAGTTTTCCTGTTTCTAAATATGTATATCATCTTTCAGTTTATAACAGATACATTGTAATTTTCTCCATACAAACAGATTTATAATTTAAAGAATATTCTTAAGATTTGTAAATAAAATAACATTTATAAATTAAAAAAATTGCCCCAAAACGTACCCTACCCCTAAGATTATCCTTCTACTGCACTGAGAATTTTGTAATGCTTATCTGTATCAAAACCGAGACTAGCAAAAAGAGTTCAAATTCCGACTGTCGCACTTCAGAGGAATACCATTGAAAATCGCATGAAATCATTTATTTCTCCCTGTGTTCCGTTTCATCGCCTGCTGTAATAATGTCTATTGTAAATATAAAACTTGATGGCTTTTATTTACTCAGACTAATACAAGTTTGTCAAAAAACTAATTTTAAGCGTGACACTATCTGTTTAAAAGTGAAAATGGATGCCATTAAAACCTGTGTCAACTTGTCTCCAAAATACTATTAATGAGTATTTCGTGATTGACTTGTTTCCCGCCATTCAATGAATCGAAAGATGAATTATTGAGATCGTCACAAAAAGAATTTTTTCGTGAGTAATTAGTGGATAATAAAACTGAATGCGTAATGAACAGAGGACTGTAAGTATGAATTATTTGATATGTTACTAATCTGGCAGAAGGCAAATTTCATCGAGCATCCATTTAATATAAAATACGTACTCAATAAATGAAAGATTAAATCACCGTCTGCTATATATATATATATATGTGTGTGTGTGTGTGTGTGTGTGTGTGTGTGTGTGTGTGTGTGTGTGTGTGTGTGTGTGTGATGACTTAGTTACTTAGTTTTGCTCATAATTAAAGTAGACCAGTATTTAGTTGTATTAAAAATGTTCAATACCTTTAAATTTTAGAACTTTTGAATATTTTTCATTTGAAAATTAGTTATTTCTGCAACCTGGGTTTCAACCTCTCGGTGTGTTTAGACGGTTTATTATAACTGATTTTCCAACGCTTTTCAAATGTACAAACAGGGATTTTTACGTGACTGAAATTTTTAAACGACTGAAAATTTTCAAAATTAGGTAGGAGTTAATTAAGCATCTTAAAACAATTTCATCTAGGTTTGTATGAACCTAATAACCCCTCTCTCTCTCTCTCTCTCTCTCTCTCTTTATATATATATATATAAATATATATATAATTTGGAAATGAGTTATATATATATATATATTGTCATCCGCAGACAGATCTGTTTCGCTGTATCACAGCTCATCAGTAGGGTTAGACTCCGATTGCTTTTTAACCCAAGATTGAAACCCTACCGAATTGGTGTCAGTCGGCGATTCTACCTCTGGGCTATGGGCGTTCGGTGAAAGCAGGCAGACTTTTTAGCACATATATTATCATTATACGCGGCCAATAGCCAGAGTGATCTAATTTATTTTACTGAATGAGCGATGCGTATACGCCAGAGTAGCTACTGTTTTTCAAAGTCTACCATTCTTCCAGAGTGCTCAATCAGGGTGTGAGAGCAAAAATATTGTCATCCGCAGACAGATCTGTTTCGCTGTATCACAGCTCATCAGTACGGTTAGACTCCGATTGCTTTTTAACCCAGGATTGAAACCCTACCGAATTGGTGTCAGTCGGCGATAGGAAAATCTGTGAAAAGTGGAAACCGTTCTCGGGTGGCACGTTTCGTTCTTTAGTACTGCTTCAGACTAAAGTGATGCTTACGGTGAAGCGACTACGCATGCACACGAAGGAGAGAAGCCGCGGAAGTCTTAAATTTAAATGAAATCCACTTTCAAATATGTGAATTGGGTATATATTGTGGTTAATTATATTTATTTTCTTTTTGTTAATGTTTATGTTTCTATAATTTTTGTTACTAAATATCCTACATTCAGATAATAGAATTTCAGTCAAGAAAGGGGAAATACTATGAGAAAGATTTACCATATATTTAAAATATATCGCAACGATTTCTCTATCTCGTGAGCTATTTCCATTTTTCCAAGAGTTAATATTCTTTATTAATTTCTTCTTAGGCTCTTAGGCATTTTTTAGAAAAATATCATGCAAGCATCGAACCAAGGAAGAGAAATTTGGTACTCGCACACACACACACACACACACACACACACACATATATATATATATGTGTGTGTGTGCGTGTATATATCGGTGTATATATATATATATATATTAAATATATATATATTAAATATATATATATATATATATATACACAGATATACACACACACACACACACAGAGATATATATATATGTGTGTGTGTGTGCGTGTATGTATCGGTGTATATATATATATATTAAATATATATATATATACACAGATATGTACACACACACATATATATGTGTGTGTGTGTATATCGGTGTATATATATATATATATATATATATATACACACAGATATATATACACACACACACACACATATATATATATGTGTGTGTGTGTGCGTGTATGTATCGGTGTATATATATATATATATATATATATATTAAATATATGTATATATACACAGATATGTACACACACACACACACACACACACACACACACACACACACATATATATATATATATATATATATATATATATATATATATATATATATATATAAGAAATTAAGCTATTTTATATATTCCACACTGGTAAATAAAAATATGGGAAAAAGAAGTTGAAAATACATGAGATGGATAGAAGTTGTCATGATCTTATTATAATTATCATCGTTATCATGGTTATATCAGGATCTCTATCCCATCTCAGATCGAAACAGATCATTGCATAGTCAAAAGTCTTAGTTGATTTTTATATAAATCTTTTACTGTATAATTTGATTTTTAAGCTACTAATGGTTTTTTTATCCGACATTATTATTATTACTATAAGCCATACTTTTTAGTGAGTACAAGATTTGGAGTAGACATCGTTTGTTTAAAACAGTGAAATTAATATCTACTTGCGTAGAGATCGAAAGCAGAAGTACCAGTCGATAGTAATCAAATCTGTATTCCCTTTATAACCCAGGAAAACCATTTTCATGCCACATGTCCTTTATCATTTATGCTGCGATAAACTATTATAATAAAAAAAAAGGTTCGATTAGGCTATTTATGAAATGCACATATATCGTTGTCAGCTTTGGAAGTTTGAAATATGTAATAAATAATCAAGCCTGGAATAAAATACATTGTCAATGGAAAAGAGTATGATGAGAAATAAATAACTTTGTCGAAAATAAATCCATAACTGTTATATACACACTTAATCATAAACAAACATGTACATATATATACATCCTTGCTTCGCACACACAGACACACACACACACACACAGACACACACGCACACACACACATATATATGTGTGTGTGTGTGTGTATAATTTTTTATTTATATTTTTGCTCTCCTTTACAGCATTGACCACTGTTTCATTCACACCAGATTAATATTTATATTTTGATGTATATATACGCGTATGCACACATATATATACTTATTTATCCCCTTACCTATATATATATATATATATATATATATATATATATATATATTTCTCGAGGTTTCATGCACAACGAAGACTACGCGTTACAGTCAGATTACTTTGTACTTGAAACTCCGAGTCGTGCTACCGGTGAACATTAATACGTATATTAATTGATATACATTTAATAGCTGTGTCATATTACATCAAGCACTATTTTATTAATACCAGCATTTAATGTGCAATACCGTGTATATATATATATATATATATATATATATATATATTAAAATTTGTGTATTTAAGCAGCAAATTTTCTTTTAGACATGTCAGATTAAATAAATTGCAAACATTGTATCTTATTAAAAATTAAGCAGACACGATATTTGCAATTTATTTAACCTGGAATACACACACACACACACACACACACACACACACACACACACACACACATATATATATATATATATATATATATATATTAGTCATCCACATACAAGCCCGTTTCGCTGTATCACAGCTCATCAGTGAGACCAGACATATCCACTCGCCTCCGGCCGGGATGGAAACTCGACCGATCTGGTGTCAGTCGGAGTCTCCACTCCCCAAGCCATCGGCGCATTGTGTAAATTAAATACTAGTGTTAATAAAATAGTAGTGTTAATAAAATAGTCATTGAAGTAATATAACAGAGCTATTAAATGTATATTAATAAATATATTTATTATTCTTCGGCGTTAGCAGGACTCAGAGTTTCATGTACAACGTAATCTGACTGTAACGTGTAGTTTTTGTTGCGCATGAAAATAATATATGTGTGTGTGTGTGTGTGTGTGTGTGTGTGTGTGTGTGTGTGTGTGTGTGTGTGTGTGTGGCGAACTGGCCAGGGTGTCACTTTCTTTGATAGCAAGTAGTCGCCCTGATCGATTTAATGCCCTATATCAAATAAAAATTCAATATAGAAACAAACGCAGACAGCCGTTTTAGTAATAAAAAGAAATAAGAACTTTATAACGTCATCTGCACACACAGTCACTCAAGTAAAATGTGAGAGGAGATCTTCGAAACTGAAGATCATAACAACATTGTAAATAAATTTGATGTCTGAGGAGAATTTGGAATTATACATGCTGCTAACCATTCAAAAAAGAATTGTTAAGTCAAATACATAGAGAAGCAATTATTGGCAGATTCAGACAATCATTTCGTCAACAAAAACGATTGCTTTTAATAGAGTAGACGGCATGCAATGCTCCATTGTTTAATTGAACTATCTGTTAATTGTGCATTAAACTATCTAAGAATATGAATTAATTAATTAAAATAAAAACAAAATAAATAAAAAATTCAAAAAGAACTTTTTGGATCGACATTTGGTATTTACTGCCAGTAATTTGTACAATATATGTACACTGTAATTTTTAAGAAACACGCATATTTTCCGCAAAAATTTAAATTTTACCCTTTTTGCTATATGATT